>CABHPQ010001362.1:5352-28852 GCA_902168405.1 Peromyscus aztecus | reverse complement strand
GTGTGTGTATGTGTGTGTAGCTTAGAGATGCTCATTAATTAGCTTAGGTCTAGGGATTGTGGACCTCATCATTTAGAAGTGGGGTCCAGATAGGTCAAAAGTAATAATCAATTGAAAGTTTGCTTTTAAAAGACCTATTTTTACTTTTATTCCCTTCTGAAATTCCACTCAAATGACAGCCAAGGTTTCTGCTTGTTTTATTTTAAGGATAGGTTCAAAATAAACTTAAACCAAAAAGGCCTCTTCTTGGGTACTTTTTTTTTTCATTTTTATTTAGATAAATAGCATATTTTAAATGTTTTAATTTTCTAGTTACTTCTTGATATTTTATGACAATGTTACTGGTTATCACTTATTAATCTTGTAGCTGGTGACTTAGCTAAAATATTCCTAGCCTAATTCCAGTGTTTTTCTACATTGGGAATAATTCCTTCAGTGCTTCCACTATTATCCCTGAATAATAATAGAAATAATTTACTCTCCAGTCCTTACAGCTCCTCCTTTTCCATTACCCTATAATCACTCCAGTGTTGAACATAAATAGCTATATTGGGGATTATTACAATGCCTTACTAGTTTGCTCTAAATTCTTTTCACACCTATTTTGGTCAAAGAAATTCTTGTTAATAACTTGTTCCCTGAGAATGTGTCTCTAGAATGATTACTAAATGTTATCAACTATTTTTTTTTCTGTAACATACTGAAATTATGTGTCCTTCTTTCATATGCCAATGAGCTCCAGATTTCTAATGTTAAATTAACTTCTATTTTTAGAATAGGCCCCACTTGGTGGTGGTCTATTGCCTTTTCTATATATGAGGAGCTCAATTAACTATTGTTTTGGTATGGCTGTGTACATGTTTGTGATTGGCACGCATGTACACAGGGTACACATGTATGTGGAGGCCAGAGGTTGACTTGGGGTGTCTTCCTTAGTTGCTCGTGAATTTGGAGCTCACCAATTTAGCTGGCCTGGTTTACCAGCAAGCCCCAGGATGACTCATACTACATTCTACCATGGACATTACAGGCAAGCGCCCACATGTCCACTCGTTTACACAGGTGTTGGGAACCAAACTACAGTCCTTATGATTGGTCCATAAGCACTTTATTGACTAAGCCATATGCCCAGACTCCTAATTAGCATTTAAACAGCCTTTATTCATTCATTCATTCATTTATTTATTTATTCATTCATTCATTCATTCATTCTTCATTCATTTTTGCCTTTGCATTAATGGTTTTCTGGTCTTTGTCCCTGTCTTTTCCTCTTCTTGACCCTGATAACAAATGAGATTAGATAAACAACAGATCCAGTGGGGCTCTCTCTTCGGCTACTGAAATTTCAGGTTTGGAGCTCTCTTTTTTTACCTACGTCTTACACTCTGCTGGGAAGCCATCTGGCTCCATTGTCCCTGAAAGGCGAATTATGAGGCACTGTGCTTGCTGTCTCAAGACCAATTTTGAGTCCATTTGGGAAACTTTTCATGTATTTTGTTCATTCCAGAGAACTTACCAAGTGAGTTATTTTAAAGTTACTTATATATCCCTTTGTCGTTTGTGATCTCTGCCTACTTATCAGCTGTACCCTTTTCCATTCCTAGTATATCTATTTTTGCATTCTCTTTCTTTTCTTAGCCAATCTCACCCCCTCACCCCCACCCCAAGGCCATTGGTCTCACAGAACCACTGTTGGTTTTGCTGATCCAAAAGTATGTGGAGTTTTTTGTTTGTTTGGTCTTGTTCTTTTACTTCATTCTTTTCTACTCTTGTATTTATTATCTTACTCCTATATCTTCAAGATCCGTGTTGCTCTTCTCTTTCTGGTGTTTTCAGATAAGTGCATGGGCTTGGAGTTTTGCTTATTTTCTCATGTAAGCATTTTCAGTTTTAAGTTTCTCTGTAGGTCTTTGGCTATCTGCCAAAGGGTTGACAGTGTCATGTCTTTATTAATGTACAGCAGCTTCTACAGAAACCCATGCTGACTTGCATTCTTTATTGCTTGTTTCCATATATGTTAATCAGTTTTTTAAATTATCATTTCACAAATTTATGAGAAAGAATTTTGAAGCCTGCATTTAAAGTGCATCTCTTCATCTCTTCATTAACCACAGTACCGAGGTCATTGCTAACTGAGGCCCAGTTTCTAGGAGCTTAGTGGCAGGGCACTAAGCTTGTTGGAGGACTTGGGCACAATCCCAAGTCTATAAAAAGAAACAAACTAAAACAAAACTTCCATTTCTAATTTGGGCTTTCCAGGCAATATGCATTTCAGTGGGAAACCCATGGGCATATGGTTTGTGCTTAACAGAGTTTGAAGGGAATTTTACTTGACTTCTGTTGCATTCATAGAGAAGGATGAGATGGGCACCTTGATTTTCTGGGTCATATTTGCTATGGATTCTCCCCCTGAGGATAGCATGCTTCAAGTGGACCTTGTTTCACCATGTTCCAGATCCTACCTTCTTTTCTACTGTGATCCCTGGCTTTGGCTTCTGTTGGTCACACAAGGCCAACTGTGGTGATATTTTATTTGTGCTGAAATGTGATATTTTATTTGTATGTTAATAAATAAAGTTTGCCTGGAGATCAGAGCTCAAAGCCATAGACAGAAGTCAGGCAGTGGTAACACACACCTTTAATCAGATCACATGGCAGGCAGAGTCTGTGTGTTCAAGGACACAGCCAAGCATGGTGACACACACCTTTAATCCCAGTACCAACCATAGAGACCTGGAGGTCTGTATAGACAGGCAGGCAGTGATGAGGAAGTGATGTGGCTGGGCTTAGAGCCAATGAGAAGGCAGAACTTCAAGGCAATAAAGGCGCAGGTTAGATAGGAAGAGGCCTTCTTGGGAAGCTATGGCAAGGTGGTGAGCTAAGGTTAGTTGGTGGCTATTGCTCTGATCTCTACGGCTTGCACCTCTGTATTTGGCTCTGTGTTTCTTATTTAATGAGACTGTTTAGGAATTCATCTACAGCCAACTAAAACTCAAACCTGGCATAACCATTGGCAAGCACCTTAAGGATAATGCCAGCTCTAGGGCTCAGCTAATTTTCAAGAACTCACATTTTCTTATTGTACCCCCCAACACCCGTCTCACTTCTTGACGTCCAGCTCAGCTACATTTTAAAAAAGTGTTTTGAAATCATTTGTTCTCTGGTACCTTTATTTTCTTTTCAAGATTTATATCTTTTATTTGTAGGAGTGTATGTGTGCATGGGTATATGCGTGTGTGCAAAAGTCACATGTGTGCAGATGCCTGCAGAGACCAGAAAATGGTTTTGGATCCCTGGAGCTGGAGTTACAGGGAGTAGTGACCCATCTAATATTGATGTTTGGAACGAAACTTGGGTCATTTACGAGATCAGGAAGTGGTTGCAGTCACTGAGCAATCTTTTCAGTCGGGTGTATTGTCTTTCTTATTTCTGACAGGAATTCTGTGCATTCATAGTCTAGCACACTTCTGGAAAATAGCCGAGTTTATGACATTTCATAAAATACCCAGACAAGTTTGCCATAAATAACAAATGCACAATTAGAAACTCTAGAAACACAGTGATTTTCTTTTATTTTAGCTTGGTTTGACCTCACACTTAAATTACCTCATCAAAGCCACAGAGCATCTCTGCCCCTGTTCTTTGCCTTTTATGTCAACTTCAGTCCTAAACTGTGTCTCTTCCCAGCTTCATCACAAAATGTCCCCAAACACTGAGGTATTGGTGTAAATATTAAGGCCACTGGGGGTGGAACTTCCAGACCAAAGCTGGAATGGCTACCACTACACCGAGGCAAAACCCAAACAAGGTTTTTGTTTTGGTTACATTACTATTGCTGCGATAAAGCACCAGGACCAAGGCAATTTAGGAAAGAAGGCGTTTAATCTGCGGCTTACGTTTCAGAGGGCTAGAGTCCATGACTATCGTAGCAGGGAACACAGAAGCAGGCAGGCAGGCATGGCCTGTGATGTGGCTGTGAGCTGACATCCCGAGACACAGCCAGGAGCATGATTGACATTGGGAATGGTACAAGTCTTTCTATACCTCAGAGTTCACCTCCAGGAACACACCTCCTCTAACAAGGCCACACTTACCAATCCTTCCCAAACAGTTCCACCAACCAAGGACCAAGTATTCAAACACATGAGGCCATGGGGCCACAGTCATTTAAACACTGTGGTTCTCTAACCTCAAACTCTGTTTTGAAAATAAATTATCATTCAATTTGTCTTTCTCAGTGTCGATAGGCTGGACATGTTGCCAGAAACAAAACAACCATAAAACAGTATGATATGACACTGAGAACAAAATGTGACCTGTTGGGAAATTAAATTTCTCCACTGTCTTGTGACTAGTTCTTCTAAATAAAGAACTGGACTAAAGTTGGACTAAAGTATTTATATTTGGGAGCATCTGTTGTCCATTATGAAATGGAATAAAGCTAAATATTGACCGCACTGAAGGAATTCAAGGCTGAATTCTACACCATCTATTTCACAGTGAAATACGGGCTCTGAAACATGTGCAGAAGAAAATAATGATTTTCTAATTTCGCAGGAGAAGAATAGAACTTAAAAAGTTAGGTTTCCAGGTCACTGTCTGTTGTTGTTGAGACGGTCTCACTGTGTGACCCAGGCCTGAGATCTTCTGGTCTCAGCTTCCCTGCCACTGGTGTTACAGGTGTGTGCCACCATGCTTCCGCCTCTGTTAATCTTTCCATTTTTGAATTTAATATGTAGCCCAAAGTACATGTTTACATTGTGCAGTGCACTTGTGATTTAGTTCTGATCAGCAGAACTAAGGGATGTTTTCAGGGCTAGACAGTGGTCTAGTGTTTGTTTCCCAGAATGGGTGTAGGCAGCTTACAACTACCTGTAACTCTAGTTCTGTGGGATCTGATGCCTTCTCTCTCTCTCTCTCTCTCTCTCTCTCTCTCACACACACACACACACACACACACACATACACACACACACACACACACACGCATACATGCATACATGCATACATGTATGCACGCACATAGGCACAGACACACACAAACACACACACACAGAGAAAGAGAGAGAGAGACAGAGAGAGAGAGAGAGAGAGAGAGAGAGAGAGAGAGAGAGAGAGGAATGCGCACACACACATGCACACATAAATAAAAAAAAAGAATGTCTGGTTCTGTTTCTGGCAGTGAAATGTTCTGTACTTGGGTTATGCACACAATTTTGCATGTGTATCCTCAAGGCTTTTGATTTTTGAACATCTGACTAAAGGCAAATGTTGAGGGATTCTTCATATATTATGCCTCATCCATTTTGTTGGGATGGGAGGATTCCCGGCAGCTTGGAGCAGCCACTCTGAGAATCTTCATTTGCTGAGGTCAGAGGCATGGAATGAAAAGGCAGGAAGTGGCTGCTCACTCAGGGAGAAAGTGAGTCTGTTGATTCCAGTGAGCAGGACGGGAGCCCGGTGTATGGAGAGTGAGGCTAGAGAAACAGCCTGGCTTCTGCTTGCTTCCTTGATGGTTCTGAGTAGCTTGAGGGGTGGAGGCTTACCATACACCTTTGTGACCATCCCCCACACTTCACTGCAAAGGAGCTCTCCCTCCAGACAGCCAGTCAGCACTCGGTTTCTGTAGGGGCCAGTGCCTAGTTGGCAGAGTGGTGAAGAATATGTCCTGGGTTCCGTATGGCTAATTATACACCAGTGTTTACGAGGGAGAGGTCCCTGATTCCGATCCCTGCAGCAACTGGCCTGGGCTCTAAAATGCACGCTTAGATTACCCCTTTTATCTTAGCGTGAAGAGTTGGAACTGGCATTTATTAGTCATAAAGTTATTCATTCCATTTAAACCCAACTGCAGCGCGTTCAACTTCCTAACCTGCCGTGGCAGTGGGTTTCGCAGGTTGGCTAAATGTAGAACAAAGTAATAGTTTCTTCCACTCGCTCTAAATTTATCAGCCATTAATTCCACCAGATGACATTTTATTCTTCAGTGACATTATGGAACATTCAGTTCTCCGGCTGAGAGTACAAACAAAGCGCTCTGTCAGGCTCTCAGGCACTAAATAATCTCCACTTTCCCTTTGAATATGTGAGCCCCATTTGATTGACTTGTAGGAAACCTGAAGTCTGTCTTTGTATTTAAATTGTACTCTTTTCTCCCAGTCTCTCGGGAATTGTTTCAAATGTGTCTTTATTATTAAAGTTTTCAAGTGCCCCAGTCGGTGTGAGCAGGATTGATTTGTGGGACCGGTGTGCTGTGGCCTCCTGAAAAGTATCAAGTGTCTTGTGAAGATGCCTCGCAATAAATTGTTGGTGGCCATCAGTTCATCCAGGCAGGGGATGACAAGACATACAACGTGATTTTAGAGCAATCGAGTTGGCTTTGTGTCTGCCAACACCTCCCTCTCCGACCAGTTTCCTCCACACGTCCTGATTTATGAAATCCCTCTGAAGGGTCTCAGTTCCTCTGATCATCATTCCAGCTAAAACTCCCTCAGAGAGAGGTGTGTTATTTAAGCTACTGTCAGCTAGCTTTCCCTGGGCATAGATTATGATGATGTAGTACACCCTTTTTCTTTTAAATCTGTTGTTTTCAAATCTTGTCCCAGAGAACCCTAAAATTCCAAGGTAGTATTTCAGAGACAGCAGAAGGAACTCAGTGGGGCTGGGGTTGAATCGGAGGCTCTGCCATGACCTGCTGGAGGTTTCTTACCGTACACAATTGTTTGTGAAGAGAAGCTTCTACCTTATCGTGGTTAGTTTTGCATCTCTGTGCTAAGTACTCAAGCTAATAATGCCTGTAGCACAAACAAATTCGGGGTGGGCCACTGATGCTTTTCTGCCATTTACCCTGAGTAACTCCACATTCTCCCATGTAGCCATCACCCGACATAGGCATGCTTTCTAGCAGTTCATTACCTCCCCAACCCCCAGTACAGTTCTCATCCTTGCTCCACAAGCAAGAAAAAAAACAAAACAAAAACAAAACAACAAAAAAAACACCCGGGGAGTAGAATTAAAAGGAACTATTCAAATGCTTCAACCACTTTCTAAAATGCAGCATTGGTCTCCTGGGAGCTTTGGGATACATTTTCTCAGCAGGTGAAAAGTATGGGTTACACCATAAAATCAAGCATAGGAAGATATCTGGAGAGTGGGGGCTTTAAAAACACGGTAGACAATGGGAGGTCACTTGTTACTAACAAACATAAAGGAATCGTAGATTTGGGACTGATAAAAAGTTGAGCATAAATTGGAACGATTTAGTTATCATCCAACAGAAAGTGAAGAAAAATTATAACAACTGGGGGAAACAATTTTTTTTTTAGCTTTGAAGGATTTGATAAAGATTTAATTGCACAAATTAAAAATTTTGTAAAAGCAAAAAAAAAAAAGCAGCAAAACTAAAGTTAAAAGTAATAAATAAATTTTGGGGAGAACTGTAAAATTTGTCTATGGATTGATTGTATATTGTAAATAGGTATCCTACTATGTAGCTAGAGTTTTCCAGGCCTGCCTGGCCCACGGTCAGGACAAATCTCTCTCACCCACCAGTCCCACAGCCGCTCAGACCCAACCGAGTAAACACAGAGACTTATATTGCTTATAAACTGTATGGCCGCAGCAGGCTTCTTGTTATCTAGTTCTTATATCTTAAATTAACCCACTTCTATAAATCTATAAGTTGCCACATGGCTCATGGCTTACCAGTGTCTTAACATCTTCTCATGGCGGCGGCTGGCAGCGTCTCTCTGCCTCAGCCTTCCACTTCCCACAATTCTTCTCCTCCTTGTCCCGCCTATACTTCCTGCCTGGCTACTGGCCAATCAGTGTTTTATTTACTAACCAATCAGAGCAACATATTTAACATACAGAACATCCCACAGCACTACTAAGTCAGATTCAAACAACAGACATCAACTGTAGCTAATTTATACACACAAACCCTTGTTGGAATTGTATAATATAGATTTAAAATAAAGAACCGTATTAAAAATAGGTCTTGGTATGAATGAAAATCAGGAGACATATATCAATCTAGAAAACACTAGTTTCTGGGAATACTTTCAGAAAACTTCAGTTATTGTGATGTGACTTTGAGCATTTTTTATTCTAGTTTCATTTTTCTGAAAATTCAAGTTCCAAGGAGTATCTAAATGACCAGAAAATCCAGGTGGCGGTAGCGCACGCCTTTAATCCCAGCACTTGGGAGGCAGAGTCAGGCGGATCTCTGTGAGTTCAAGGCCAGCCTGGGCTACAGAGAGAGATCCAGGATAGGCACCAAAACTACACAGAGAAACCCTGTCTCGAAAAACCAAAAACCAAACCAAAACAAAACAAAAACTCTAAATGACCAGAAAATACAGGCTTACACTATGCTCTTCCAGTCCAGCTAGCCCTCAGAAGAAGATGACAATTTTGGAAGGATGGTCTATGCATCATGGGAAAGGACTCTCTGCAGGCAAAATAAACAAGTGTCTACCACATGTCCCATTCATATTTAAGAAAATACCCTGAGAAGAAGGAGCAGTCAGTAAATGGAGAACAGGAACTGATGATGCATAGACAATGCAGTGTAAGACAATGTGGATGAGGAGACACCCAAATGAGAAAAAAAAATGAAATGAACATCAAGGGAAGCATTAAAAAAAAAAAAGAACTTAAAAACTGGAAGCATAATTCTTTTTCAAACAGTAAGCACAGAATTGTCATATGATCCACTTCTTGGTGTTTGCCCAATGGATCTGAAGGTAGAGGGGTCGGACACTGCATACTCCTGTTCGTAGCAGCATGGTTCACAATGACTATACGCATGGTGGGGGAAATATCCAAGGCCAAGGGAGTGTGTGAAGGAAACGTGTGTACAGACAATGGAGGGTTTTTTTAGCCGTGGTAAGGAAGGAGATGCTGACAGCATGGATGATCCTTGAAAACATTTCACAAAGACAAACACTGTAGGATCCTGTGTATGTGCTGTAGCTGGAATAGGTGCCAGACACAGAGGAACAGACATTGCCAAAGGCTGAAAGGGGGGGGGGGGGTGGGTATTGTTTAACAAGCATGGAGTTTCTGTTTGGGATGATGACAAATTTATAGAAATGGGCAACAACAATCATTGTACAAGAGCATGGATGTAGCTCAGGCCCTGAATTATACACTTAAAAGGGTTAAAAGGGTAAATTTTGTGTTGCATACAGCTTACCATAATCCTCGGTAATTTCTCACTTCTTAAGGTAAGGTTGCATTTAGTACATTTATAAACTGAGAATGGCAATCTAAGTTGATATATTTTAGAAAAATATAGGGTAATTTTTACAAAAAGTTCAAAATGTTCCTATGGTTTGACTTTTACTTTTGTTTGTTTGTTTTTGTTTTTTCAAGACGGGGTTTCTCTGTGTAACCCTGGTTGTCCTAGAACTTGCTCTGTAGACCGGGCTGGCTTCAAACTCAGAGATCTGCCGGCCTTTGTCTCCTGAGTACTGAGATTAAAGGCATGCACCACCAGTGCCAACTTTTAACTTTTAAATGAACTTTTATTGTTAAATTTTTCTTAAATCATAAAAGTGGTAATATTTAGCATTAAACTAAATTAAATATATTAACCTTTTAAAATATCTGACAAAAGAGATAAAACTCCTTAAGCATTTGTAGCAGAAATTACAAGAACTATTAGAAAAGCAGTATTCTTGTTGACTTGTTACTCTTCGCTGATAAAACCAAGGCTACTTAAATGGTACCCATATATCATCCAGACTTACAAAAGAAATCAAATTGAAAAAAAAAAAACCCTCAGTAATAAAGCTACATGCATTCTTTTGAGTCTGGAAGAGCCTGTGGATTTTTACAATGTGGTCACATTATAAAATGCACATTTTACAGAGCAATGGAAAGGAAAAATAAATTGTGAAATCAAGTGGAAAAGGGTTTTACAGATAATATTGGCATAAAAGAAGACAGGACAATAAAAAAGAGGAAATCTCCAAAAAAAATCGAGATACAAAAGTCTTCAAGGAAAAGAACTCCCCACAAGAAGACAGAGATGAGTATCAGTGTGGTTAAAAAGCCTTAGCATGCAGGGATCGCAGTATATTACACAGGACACCAAACAACACTGCTTCTAAGTTATTAGGGATCTAAAACAGTAGAGAAATGTGGACTATAATCTCTCTCTCTTCCAGTGCTGTGCTGGGATATGGGCTAACTCACAGACAAGGCAAGTTCTGTACCACTGAGAGAGAACAATTTCAAATGACAGTTGAAAACAAAGGTCTGAATCTCACATCCCTGAAGTTTTCATTATTGTATTGGGTACAGTTGATTTCTTTCCTAGATACAAGTAATGGATTCCTTCTGAAGGAATCTTAGCTGCCACATGATAAGATTTCTCTTTCCTCTTGAGCATGCCCAAGTTTTGGGAAAAGATTTACTCAACTAGCATGACAAGGAAGCCTGGAGCCTGCCAACGGGGACTGCCTGGCTCTGGAGTCCACATCTGTTGTGACATCAACATCAGGGACTCGGCTGTAATCTCGCCCTGTGCCAATGCCTCGGGCATCTTGTGCCTTGACCTTCTCTAGGTCTGCTTTCTGCTGTCATCTTCAAAGAACTTGTATCTATTTATCTCCATCTTTGCTATGGAAGTCTATCTGTGCCTTGGGTAGTCAGTCCTTGGCCATGTTAGTTAATGCTGACTCTACACAGGGTTCATTTGCTTGAGATGTAGTATTCCTCCTGGAGTCCTTAGTATAGTCCAGTACTGGGTCACACCCCATGAGAGACACAATGCAGGAAGACCAACTGCTCGGGGTCAAACCAGACATCAGCCTGCACTCCTGACAGAAGAAATCCACGCAGACAGTTCCTGTCTGAAAGTCTTCATCCTGGGGTCAAGGGAAAAGACAAAGCAGCAATTTTCGGGTGCCCCCCAGATTCTGCTGTGGCAATCTAGCCAGTGAAAAAACTAGTTTAAAAATAGAAAACACAGGGGTGAGCATATTTCGTAGTATGTGGGGGGTTTGGGGGCCTGGAAAGGTTTGCTTGCCGCTGCCGGGTAGTGGGGAATTATGCCAGGAAACAGTGGAGATTGCAGTGGGAAGGACAGTGTGTTCTGGAACCCTCCATGGAGGCAGACTTTTCACATCATTCAGGGTGGGAACTAATGTAAAAAGATGCCTTGGCGGGAAGCAGTGAAGCGCAGTAAACTCTAATTGCATAAGCAGAAGAAAATGACAGTGACATTTAGCCTCATATCACTGCTAATATGGACAGAGGGGTTCGTGGCAAAAAGAATCCGGACTGGGTTATTATCCGTTCAGATGACACATTTAGCAATGTTTCCTACACTTAAATAGGACATCTTTTAAAATTTCTCTAGGCACCACACAATTCAAATGGGTGAAAATAGTGTGGTCACTACACTTAGAATTTTTCTTTGTGTTTGTCTTATAGGGCAAGCTTTAAAAATTACCTCCCTTTTTCATCTTCCAGCTCAGCTTACCAAATGATACTGTTCCATCTGGATTTCTGGAGGAAATTATTCAATTATGCGCTCTTTGTAGCAACACCGCTGAAAAGGAATAAACACGGGAGTCTGAATCTGTCTGTGACTGACAGGGTCCACGTGGAAGCTGTTTGGAGCCACGGCCCCTGCGCTTCCCAGATGTGGGAGTGGCTGCCTTCGAGCTCTCCATCTGCCTTTACTCTAAAGACTGTTTATGTAATTGTCTGGTAATTTCCTTAGCTTTTCTGATTTCCTTTGACCCAGAATTAAAGGGCTATATCTAGCTGTATATAAATATATCCTTTTGTTTCCGGGTTTTGTTACGTAAACGCTCCAGGAAGCAGAAAGCGGAGAAGACACTAGTACTGGGGTGCTGGTACCTTCAGGAGGACGGCAAAGCTCTTGCAATATTCACACTTGTTTGCCCTGCACTGTAAAAAGGGCTGGCCACCTTTTCCAGAGTTCTTTGGGACGTCCAGCCACATCATCCCATGAAGTCCCCCCAGTATTTTCTCTACCCTTCCAACACTCAAGCAGACACTGACGCCTCCTCTACTCTCTCCAGATTCACATAAAAAGGGGATGGTCAGGCCCCTGCTGGATGTTGACAGCCGATCCTTTGCAGTGCCATGGACATTTGGTGGTGTTGCTGCTACCTACTGCTGTCTGTAACTCTCCAGGGGTGGTTTCTGTTCATTACAGTGGGCCTTTCCATTGTCTTGATCGCATCTTTCAGGCGCGCTACCTCCATGTGCTCTCTTGCTCTTACGTTGTTGCCTCTGTTGGTGTTCCTAGGCTTCCTCTCTTAGTCGCACAAATAGCTTCTCAAGTGCCATTGTGGGACCATAAGAAAGACAAGTGTCAGCTGTGCATGTGGTTCTCACCTAGAGTTCCTGCAACTCCCTCTTCAATTACCACCTTGTCCAGCGGGTTACCCTTCTATCTGTACGCAGTGTGGACAGTCTTCGTCCGTACAGCATGGAATCGGTCATGGGGCAGGACTGTTAATATTCCTTTTGCCGTCTATTAATTGAAAATCTCCTACCTGTTTCCCTGGAGTCCCTGCCCAGAGTTGCGTACCAGGGGCTGTGAAAGGAGCGTGCGCGCGGCAGGTGTGCCTCGTCTTCTAATGCTACTACTCGTGATGATCAAGCCTGGTGCAGTTTTCTGTTTACACATGCCCTCAAGTTCCTGAGGGAATTATACCACAGCTGCAGGGCAAAATGTCAAAAGCCATGCCAGGGCTCAGTTAAGGGAAGAAAACAAAGAAATGGAGCCTCCCCATGACAGAGCACGCCTTCTTCCCAAACAACAACAAACGTGTTGTAGAAATCTAGTCAGAAGTCCTTTGTGCAAGAAATTATAATAGCAATGATGTAGATGTTTGGAGGACCAAAAGTTAAAAGTCAGTGATTAATTTCTAAACTGGAAGGTTAATTTAGGAATATACAATTAATATACATTTAATATATAATCACTAAGAATTCGAATACATATTTGTGGCAAATAACATAACTGAGCATTTAAAAGTAGCCTGTGGCTGGAGAGAGAGCTGAGAAACTAAGAGCTCATATAGCTCTTTTGGAGGACCCATGTTCAGGTTCAAGTCCCCACATATATTGGTTCACAACTGTGGTAACTCCAGCTCCAGGGGACCCAAGGCCCTTTTCTGGACTGTGTAGACACCTGCACTGGCATACACACATGAGCACATGCTCACAGACACACAGTTTATTGTTTATTATTTTATTACCTATTATTATTTATTAGTTTTATAACAGAAATAAATATTTTTTAAAACTATGCATCTTTTTCTTTATAGTCCACACAATCTTGGTTTCCCAGCCCTAAATCCTTGTCTTTTTGGTTGTAAGCTGAAACCTTCAATGTCCGAGCCATGTCTCCAGGTCTGCACTAAGTATATGAACGAACAATAACTTTTTTCTTTTATTGAAAATACATATTTTTAATATAATATATTCTGATTATGGTTCCTCTCCACTGCCAGTAACTTAAGAGACTTTAACAGCTTCAGTTGGCTATGCTCAGCTGATGAATATGTTTCTTTACAAGCACAGTTTCCACTCTCTATAAAGAAATTAAATACCATTAAATATTAAACAGTTAAATTTGTATATTTGTATTTAGTAAACTTTAACATAAAACTATATTGAAAAAAATCATAATCTTGGAAAGCACAATTGTCGCTACGTATACAGGTCAGTAGTATTAAGTGTGTTCACATTTTACACAGCCAATCTCTGTAATGTTCTGATCTTACAAATCCAAATGTCTCTTTCTTTTAAGAAGTGGACCCTCCTTCTCATTGTCTGCCTCCTTCCAGGGACAGACAGGCCCTGGAAACCATCATTCTCCCTTCTATCTCTATGTGTGACTGACTACTCAAGGTATCCCCTGTAAGTAAGGTCATACGGTTTCAATAATTTCCATAAACTACGAGGAATTTGATGCATAAGAAATCATGTCTTATAAGCATATAATAGCCGAAACCGAGAGCCATATAGCAGAAACCATGCTGATACAGTTTGTGAAACGGGAATCTACTTGGGTAGCACCTGTTTACCTTTGAACTGGGGATTTTTCAAAGGGAAGTTCTGATGAAACTTGGAAAGCTCCAGTGAGGAGACAGATGAGAGGGGAAAGCAGTTTTTTTTTTCTTTGTGGCAATACAGCAAAGACTCCATTTTTTGCACATCATAACTGCTAAACGTTTCTTAGTGGAAAAAAAGTAGTCTTGTCGTCCTAAAAGTTCCGTGAAGCTGCCTAATAAAGCTCTCAAAATTATTCATGTTGCATCTCAACAAACTAAAGTTCTAAACTGTTTTTTTTTTTTCCTGGTTGACTAGCTGTCTCTCAACTTTTGTTGACTGAAGAACCCTGTTTTCTTTCCCCAAAACCTCAGAACAGTGTGGAGAAAAGAGCTCTAACTTGTGAGACAGCTTCAGTTATCTTGGGCCCTAAAGGACATTTAGAGCAGAGTCTTGATTAGCTCCCCCCTCCCCAAACCTCCCTCCTTCATTCTGCCTTTCTCCATACAATATACATATGTATCTGACATTCACATATTGAATAGAGATTGCGGTCTGCCATACAGTGCTGTCACCAAGACACCCCTTACTGTAAATGTCAAGTTGATTAAAGTTTCATTTGAAAGAATAGCAAAGCGAGTCTGACAATAGGGATTGCGCTTAGCTCATGGTTGGAACTACTGCATAAGTCCCAGGGAGCAGATCTATGATCCTTCAGGCTAAAATGAAAACTACTTGGCTGTTGTGCTTAAGCCCTTCTCATGTGACGAGAGGAACCAACAACCCAGCTACAAACGGTGTTCCAAGTGCCAGAGTAAGATTGGTGGAGACGGGTAAATGAGAGCATTTCCATGCCCATGCAACACTGATGTTGGATTGGAACGGAGGCTGTGGGGATGTGGACTGTGTTTAGCGATAAACAGTGATTCCAGAAAATACTGCACAGAAGATAAGATGAGTCATCGTCAATGTACAAAAGCCTCTGAGGTCATTTGTGGGATCTAAGTGGTAGGAACTTGGGTAAGAATGAGGAAATGACTGATTCTTCCATTGGAGACATTTTCTTAATTGTTTCAGGGCAATTTTAACACCTCGGGAGGCCGTCATGATGATCCACGTAGAATAATGGCAATTTGCCTCTGCATATTTGACAATGCATAAATTAGCTCCTTCCTTAGGATATATGTTTTCCACAATTATTACCGAGTATTTCTCTGCATGTCTTACCTTGTTTTACTAAGTTATGCTCTCTGAGAGCAGCAATGCTAGCAAATCTATTTGGTATGCCCTTTAGAGCCTGATCCAGAATTTAGCAAACTATTAACATACTGGGAGGTTAAACAAGTCACTGAACTCATTGGATTCAGTTTCTAGTCAACGTTTTATATCAAAAGAAGTAATTTTTCTCCTGTTCTTGAAGGAATTCCAAAGGTTAAACTCCTCCTGCATTTGGAAGAAGTGATGCCAGCCACACACTAAGCTGGCACTTATTTAATGCTCCTGTCTTAATGCCATCCCTTAAAGAATTAAAGCACGTGGGTGGGCTCATTGGAAAGTGAGACAGAAAAGGCAGGCAGAAGAGAGAAAGCACATTTGAGCCTGACGCATTCATGAAGTGTTCAGTTTTGAGTGTCTCTCGTACTTCTAACCAGCAAAGTACTCCTAAAGGCAAAGCCAAGTTCTTTCTTACTGACCATATCTTTTCCTGTTCACTGTGCCTGACGGCGCAGTCGCCACGACTCTCCTGTGAGTGCTTGGTCATGAACGTCTCGTGTTTAAAAAAAAAAAAAAACAACAATGGGGAAAAAACCTTCAGGCTCTGCTTAACAAGGCCCTCCATTTTTGTTTAATGAGCGAATGAAAAACAGCACCTGACTTTTATGTAGTTAATGTCAAAACATTGCCGTGACACATACTATTTACTTTTGCTTCATTTGTTTATTTTCTCATCCAGGAAGTAGTATACAGTTATATGACAGTCATGAGCTAGTAGGCAATAATTCAGACTAAAGCAGCCGCAGTCCTTGTGACTCAGAGTACCACAGCCCAGGGAAATGACAGCTTTGGAAAAGAGTATCAGAACTCCGTTAGGCGTTGACACACGTGAGAAGGAGCAGTTGCCATGCAGGGCCCTTTGATGGTCAGAACGATTCCGTCGGCAGAAACTGTTGAGCCACCCAGATCCTCAAAGGTGAGTGGCTCACCTGGAGTCACAAGACTAACACAGAGACCACTGTGGTTGGGTCTTTTCTCTTGCAGGGGACATCTGCTCTGTCAACCCCACATCCTCCATTGTAACTCAACCCGGAGACTAGAGTTTTAAGGCTCAGACTGTCACCCACTGTTTGTAGAGTCTGACAGGAAGTGAAAGGGGCGGGCAGAGAGGGGTGAGTGGGCGTCAGAATTGGGGTGGAGAGCCGAGAACACAGCTGTAAATTGTGACCATAGCAAAGAAAGCCAGTTTTGTTTGAGCTTACCTCAGATGAGAGACCTTTTGGAAAAATATTCTCCCTACCTCATGTCCCCCAGTCAGACCAAGTTTAAATCAGAATATGGGTAAACTGCTGAAGGTATGGATGTGAACTCCAAACAGATACTGTAAAATTCAATCTTGAAAGTCATTTATTTGTGGGCTCCCTTCTCAGAAAACCTTCCTCGTAAAGCCAAAAAAAGCTTCATGGACTACAGGTTTTTTAGTAACATTTAAAATATTTTGTGACACTGTATTTATACCAACAATAATACTAATAAAATATTTGCCATTTCAACTAATTTTTCCTTTTCTCTGCATTTCCTTAATAAATGATATATAAAGGTGAAAGCTTAAAATTTCCTAATTTTTATTAATTCTTGGGCTTGGTAGGTACGGAGGGTTTGCCTAACTGAAATGGTCTTGGTGTTGTGTAAGTTTACACTGGCTTTATTCGGTTCTGAAAGTGCCCAGAGCAGTAGCTGCCAATGTGGGATAAATATTTTATTATGTAGTAAATGAACAGATGTAATTTCCCTGTTTACAAATGAACAGAATACACGAAGGTCACTGAAAGTGGCGGGTTCTTGTGCCGAATGTGTTCAAATCATGACATTTTGTTCATTGAAAGGCAAAACGAACAGAAACCAAAACCAAACTGAAGCAAAGTGTTATCATATGAAACTTAGACTCCACAGGCGCCACGGCGGAAAAGCACTGAACCTCTAAATCCTAATTGCTAAATGTATTCTAATTCTTAGCATGAAAGGGATTATTTGCTTTTCTGGTGTGTAGACACGCTTTGAGCTTTGTTAAGGAATTCTAATGTGACCCACTTATGAAAATTAACCATATGCTACTGTGTAGAACCTACTTAATTCAAAGAAAATAAGTTGAAATAATGTTTATGAAGTACAAAAGCATGAATTATTTTGCTTACTCAACCTAAGTGAATTGGAACCATGAATACAACTCACTGAATTTCAAAAATGGTCAAAATGTTTAATTAACCTAACTTTTGAGGAAATAGATTTATTTTACAACTAGGTCTTCTCTGCCAGTTCAGGGGTAGGGCCCATCTACCAACCGAAGCCATCTCTAGCGTCACACCAGCGCCTCCTCAGATGAAACCCCTGGCCATGCTGCTGCCGTCAAACCGGTATGACTCGTGTCTTGCCAGGTCAAGAAGCAGACATGGTGAGAAAATGTGAAAAACCACCCTGGGTTGAGCACCAAAAAGCTGCTCTCTATTTCACCTCAGCGTGCAAATGCACTTAACACTCTTCTGTAAACAAAGGAGGGCACTCTGACTCCGCATCCTCCTCCTCCCGCGTCTGTGCCGACATCCTCCTGATTCTCCGTGTGTCAGTCCCCAGGGCTGCCACAGCAAAGTACTGCAGACAGAGTGGCTTGAGAAACATACGTACTTCCTCCTGATTCTGGAGGCCGAAGTCTGAGATCAAGGTGCCATCAGGGTTTGTCTCTTCTCTTTTCCGACAGCTTGTAGGTTGTTTCCATCCTGGTCTGTCCTCAAATGGCCGTCCTTTTCATATCTATGTAGGCCTTGGCGATACTAGATTCGGGTTCACCTCAGTGACCTCTTTTGAGCCCACTCATTTAATTTTGTATGTGTGCTTGCCTGTGGGTGTGCATACAAATTTGTGTGTATGCATGTATACATGTTTTCCCATGTGTGTGGAAGCCAGAAGACAACTTCAGATACCATGCCTTACACACCATCCACTTTTAGTTTTTGAGGCAGGGTCTCTCTCTCGGGCCTAGGACTCACCATGCATGTCAGCCTGGCTGGCTAGCAAGCGTCTGCCCATTCCTACCTCTCCAGCTCTGGGATTGCAAGCACACACCGCACCCAGCTTTTTTTCCTGCGGGTTCTGGGGTTCAGTCTCAGGTCCTCATCCTTACAAGGCAAACCCTTTGCTGACTGAGCCATTACCTTAGTCTGCCGATTGTTTCTTTACATCTCTATCTTCAAATATAGTCAGAGTCTGAAGTAGAGAAGGCTGGGGGTTTCCACTAGGAATTTGGGGAAGGGTATGAGTTTTGCCTGTGACCCACTTGTTTTCAAACATCCTCCTTGCAGGTAAAGGTGCAGGCTGCTGTAGAGAGGCCAGGGCCGCATGGTCAATGTCCTGGGTCTGGTGGTTCAACTAAGTCATTAAAGGCCCAAGCTCTTCCCACTAGACATTTGCTTTTATCTTTACATTCATAACTCCCTGGTCACATGGTAGCTACTTTACCTCCAGAAATGAAGTCCTTTCCCAACTGTGCTTAAAACAGAAAAGGAGGAAGGGCTTTTCCTCATAGACATGTTTCTCAAAGGGAAATAAACTCTTTTCTTGACATTCCCAGCCAAGATCCTGGATGAGTTATTAGCCAGAAGCAGGTCACATGGCTACCCCTGGATCAACCACTTGAAAAAGACAACAGTATTCTCACGATTTCCCCAGTCCAGTCACGATTTATATCCTAGAGCCATGTATATGGCCCCTGCCCCAAATCAAGGTTCTGTTAACAAAGGAGGAAAAGGGGGCTCTGTGATGGTAAGGTGAACAAGCCATCGATATCTGTCACAGCCACTGCCAACAATAATCACTAATCAGCTAGAGAGACAGTTTAGCCACTGAGAGCACTTGAAGCTGTTGGACAGCCCTGGTACCTCTGTAATCGCCTGTGGGTGAGGCCACAGGAAGCTGGATAAACATGGGGTCCAGGGCCCCAAAAGACTGTGGCATGGGATGACTGTTACTCCAGGCTATTCTGTCCATCAAAGCCAGATAATGGCAGATTATGTGTGGTTAACAAGCATTTTAAACCACAATTATGAGAGCTTGAGAGCATTCTTGGCAATGGTTAATAAAAGCTAACCTCCTGCAGTGGGAAGGCAAACCTGGAGAAGAATCAAGCTTGGGACTGCATTAAAAGGTCCCTCATTATTCAGAGAAAGCCAAATGCTCAGCCCCAGAAAATCTGCTCTAGCAAGTCCAGGACACTAAACTGGGATGCATCAGGACCCCAGCATCTGAGAATGTTTTGTCCATTCCCGATGTCCTTGGCAGGTCCAACTGCATTGTGTCCATCCACTGGCCCTGCAGAAGTGGTCCATGCCTCATTTGTGGTGGGAGATGCCCCTTACCCCTTCACCTCGCCTTGCCTTGCAGTCCTAACAAAGATGCAGTGGTCAGTTGTATCAGGAACATTTTAGGGGTACAGTGATCAGGGTCATGCCACAAGCTCTCCTCCAAAATACAAGACAAATAATTGCATATTGCTCAACCTCCTATAACTCCAGCTCCAGCCGGTCTGATTCCATTTTCTGGCCTTTGTGAACAACTGCCCCAACACACATGCACACATGTATTAATAAGTTATAAAATAATTCTTTTTTTCCCTAAAAGATCCATCAAGAGTGCTTAGCAATCTGGAGGTAGCAAATGCCGTGATTATTTTTTGCTTATCTCTCCTCTCACACTGTCCCCCAGAACCTCCAAAAGGAGCTTCACATTTGCATTTGGAAGTTTAGAGGAACCAGCAAGATGTAGGAAAGAAAGATACATCTTTATGTTAAATAAAATTAAAATAAGACAAATAGCTCCTCTCCATATCTTTATACGTACATATGAATACATATGCTAAAAGAAGACTATAGTTTTGTTTTATATGCCCTCATTGTTAAAAATAGGAAGGCAGAGTGGCATGATGATACACACCTTTAATCCTAGCAGAGACAGGTGGATCTCTGTGAGTTTGAGGCAATCCTGGTCTACAGAGTAAGTTCCAGGCCAGCCAGGGTTACCTAGTGAGACCCCCCACCTCAAAACTAAACAAACACATGCATATATTAACAGATGAGAGTTTATTTAGAGTGAAGGCAAAAAAAAAAAAAAAAAAACCAGAATGGAACACCAGTGATACTCCGGTGAACTGGAATGTTGCAGAATAATGCTGCAACTACAATGTTCGTGTTGTGTGATTTTTCCCAGGGAGATGTTGTTGTCTTAGCTTCCTTGTGATTGGTGTGATGAAGTATACTAACAAAAGCAACTTCGGAGAGAGAAGGTTGGTTTTAGGTGACAGGTTAGTGTCCATCACTGTGGGGAAAGCATGGCAGCAGGGACTTGGAGCAGCTAGTCCACCCACAAAGCAGAGAGAGAATTAACACAAGCAAGTTTGTACTCAGCTCACATTCCCTACTTGCACACAACTCAGGACCCATGGTACCAGCACCTCCAAAACACTAGGGTCTCTGCTGCAACTGGGCTGCACCTTCACTAATGGCTTCCTGCAGTCTCTCTAGGGACTCTGACGCTGCCACATGGTGCCAAGCCTCAACTTCTCTCCATGACCTCTGAGTGTTGTAGTCCTGAGGCTTCTACCACAACAGACATTGTATCTTCATCAGTGGACTCTCCTGGTCCCTCACCCTTCATGCCTTCAAAACCAGTAACACCTTGCAAACTCTTACACATTACCAAGTTCACCTGCAAGGACAAGGTCCAGCCATGGCCCACTCTGGACCACAGCTTTTGTGGGCTGACCCTGAGGAAAGACTTCCCAGAAGATTTTGCTTCAGCATCACTGCTGATTTCTCAGCTCTCACTAACCAGCATCAATTGCCCCGATAAAGCAAAGGTTTTTCTCACTGGTGCTGCCTTCTTGTTAATCGCAGCCAATTCTTCAGCTCTAGCTCACCAGAAACCACAGATTTCTAACACCAACTATCACACAAACAGCCCCAGGAGAGTGTGCTTCCCCCTAAAACTTTCAAATCCAGGGCTCTGTTCTCTGCACTGCTCTCAACAACAGCTCCAAGTTTCCACCACAGCTCATTAAGCTCTGAGCACCTTATGGCTTCCCCAAAATCCCAAAGTCCTTCCCAACCTCTTAGAAACCCATGGTTAGGTCTGTCACAGCCATACTGTACCATGACCTGGCACCAATTTTGTCTTAGTTAGTTTGATAAAGACCATGACCAAAATCAACTTCAGGTGGAAAGGATTTCTTTCCTTTTAGACTTCCAGGTAACAGTCCGTCACTGAGGAAAGTCGGGGCAGGAACTCAAACAGGAAAGGAACCTGGAGGTGGGAACTGAGGCAGAGGCCATGGAGGAATGCTGCTTTCCTGGCTGGCTCCTCGTGGCCTGCTTTCTTAGACAACCCAGAACTACTTGCCCAGGGATGGCACTGTCAAGTGAGCTGGGATTTCCTGCATCAATCATTAATCAAGACAACATCTCACAAACTTGCCTATAGGTCCACCTCATGGAGACATTTTCTCAGTTAAGACTCCATCTTCTCAGATGAGTCTCACAAGCCATGGGAGGGGCCTGATAAATCTCACAACTTCCTCCATCTTAAAGAGGTCTCCAAACCTTCTGTCAAGGGCATGGTTAAGGCTGAAGGAAGTCACGGCAAACAGCTGGATACCTTATCACTCAAACATACAAATATTTTTGAATTGTTGAGATGCACAGTCTTTGCCATCTTCAGAATATAAAAAAAAACTTCACTACAAGATACTTCAAAGTGTACAGTAATAATAAATGCAGTACAGTGATAATGAAAGCCTCATATATTAAACTCCAGGAGAGTTGTAAGATCTGAATAAAACTTTATTACCCTGTCTTTAAAGACTTAAAAAAAATTAGACGTATATGTGTGCACATGACTGCAGGTGTCCACAAAGGCCTTGAATCTGGAGTTGGAGGTGGTTGTGAGGGACAATGACGTGGGTGCTGGGAACTGAATTCAGGTTCTCTGCATGCTGTTAACCACTGGGGCGGCGTCTCTGCAGTCCCTTTGTCTCTGTTGGAGAAGTCACCTTGTTATCCTTCGTTCAGAAAGCCTGTTAAATAAGCTCCTGACAACATCATTAAAGGGGGACGCATCGGCTGCCTGACTGTAAGTTCAGAGCACAATGAGAAAGGGGCACGTCCGAAGGATCAGCTCCGCATTTCATGACTGCCCGGCTGGCAGAATTCACAGACGTCAGCGCCGAGTTGGACTCATGGCTGCGATGTATGGCTAAAAACACAAAAGCAAAATCAGCACAGGGAAAACGAACGGTACAGGGGGCAGAGTGTGGAAAGAGGCACGGACATCCAAGAGACTTTCCTAGCAGACACAAGGCTCGAGTCTTCCAGCAATAAGCGGTAACAACAGGTGAGGAGTCTTCTACCAGGGAAGTCATTAGAGCCTCAGAGCCCAAGTCTGAATCAGAGGCTTACCACTCAGGTTCCTTCAGCCTAGACATACCAAAATTCCATGCTCTCAGAAAAACGAGGTTATTCAGTACAAATGATGCTGTATCCATAGGTCAGTTGTATTAAACGCACATATCCCTCGGGGAGTGTCCGAACCACAAAGCATAGCTTGTCATCTGAGCACCAATCCCACACCGGGGCACTGCAGTTTCTTCTGAATTTGCCACACTCCTGGGAATGAAGGATCCCAGCTGGGTCCCTGAGACGATGCCAACCGTCCTTGTCGTTTTTTGTCCCTATGTTTACCGTGATAGCACCTAGTCTGTTGATTAAGTCCACGGAGGCTGCTTTCTTTCCGCCTTCTTCTCCCCCTTCCCTAACAGAACAGCACCTGACATAGTTCATATAATCAGTTAGTTAGCTGGGGGATGGGGCACAGCAGGTCTGCAAAGTGATGGAGCTCTCTCAGGGCAAAAGCTGACTGTCAAGTCAGTTGCTGCAGGGAACTTCCACCCTGGACATTGGCCTCCTCTCTGGAGTTGCCTAAAGGAATAGAGCCCATCTGGGTGTTCAGCTACACACACGCTGTGCCGGTTCTAAGGTTGGTCTGAAATCTCTACCTCGGTATTTTATGCTTCGGCCTGCCCACTTGGCAACTCTATCCAGAACACAAGCCTTGTGTCTTCAGAGAAACGAGACACTACTCCTGTTTTTTACTTGAACACTAGAAAATTGGCGACACATTCGACTGCTCCCCTGCCCCC
>CABHPQ010001359.1:24881-39097 GCA_902168405.1 Peromyscus aztecus | reverse complement strand
TCTCTCTCTCTCTCTCTCTCTCTCTCTCTCTCTCTCTCTCTCTCTCTGTGTGTGTGTGTGTGTGCAGAGACCACGTGAAGTCCTGGACATTAACAGTGCCATCCACAGAGGACAGATGGTTTAGGTAACCGAGACGGACAGGTGGATGAAAGCGGGCATTTGCTTTCACCTAAACTCTTTTTGGGATACTGTCTACAATAGTGATCGGCTTGTATTAATGGATATGACAGTCTAACAAATGAAAAACATAAACCAGACCTCAACTGATGGCATGAATCCTGCTGTCTGGCATGCATGTCTTCTGCCCCAGCACCTCTGAAAGAGCCTCTTCCAACTGTATTTCATCTGAACAGGACTCGGCATGCTTGAGGACTTTCTCTGAATTCTCCTCTTTTCCTGCAGAAATATTCTTAGCCCCAAACTTTAATGACTAAATAAAAGACCAGAAAGTACAGCTCTCAACTGCCCTCCAGACCAAAAGGCCTGTGCTGTCACAGAGGCCTCTGGCAAACCAAAGGGAATGGAGTGGAATCAAGTAACAAGGGAGATCAATATCTTATTCATGTTAAACCTGCCCTGACACCCTGCATTATGTGATTCATGGCACGGAGAATCGATCCGTTTCTCTGCTGGTAGAATATGGGGGCTCTAAAATTTTCATTTATCTCTATTAATTTTTAGGATGAGAATTTTCACTTTATGGAGCTATTTTCTCTGTGTGTATCACCGGTGGATTAGTAGAGTCTCAGAGCCCCGTGTGTCAGAGTGTCACTTCTGCATACTAAGTAAACAATCTTGAAGGAATAGTCCTGGGTCAGGACAAGGATAATAATGGTCATTAATAACCATCGCTCATTACATGGTTCTTTCCCTGAGCTCTTCTGACCTACCCGTTCATAAATGCTTTTTAATGTACCATGCACAGACCTGTCCCTGCGTCCCCTCCCAGGCAGACACACACTTGGAAGGAGGTTAATTGCTGCTGTCTTCATGAGCCCTGACCTGTGTAGACGTTCCCGGATCGCCGCTTCCATCTCTGGGGTAGAGGCTAATGGTCACCCAGCAGGCCTGCTTGGGACAGGGAGAAGTGGAACCTAATTACTGGCTTGTGGTTAGCCCCAGGAGTGAGTCTTTATGAACAGGACCGGCCAAGTCTTCTCCCAGTCTGCGTGCTAACCGCCTTCGCAGGCTATTGTTATTTTGAAAACCCTAAGGAAATTATACCTTAATTGTGACTTTAAAATGCTCCCCATTAACTCTCTCTACTCCCTTATCTGATTCTCATTGCTCTGAAACCTGCTTGGTCCAGATGTAATCAAATTACTTCCCTCTTTCGTCCAAGAGAACTCAAGATTATGCTGTTTAAGTAGCCACCCAGTGTGAGTCCCTGTCTGTCCCCCTCCTTGGTGGTTCCCTCTCTCCCGACAAATTCTCTACACACAGAAGCATGCAATTCTCTTCCTAAGCATTTTGGAGCAGATTTTCTGCTTCCTCCTTTTGGAAGATAGGATCAGACACGTTGAGACACAGATGATTCCTGCATCCTTTTTTCTTGAGTTGGTGACTAAGTCATCGCAAGAAAGAACAAGCAAGGTCAGTGGTGAAAATTATAATTATGGTTGAAACTTGAAGTAGTCAATGTGACTTTACCCCTCTGGTTTGCGTGTGTTCCTCCAAGGTCCATCAACTGTTTGTTTTGCCAGTGGGTAAGTTATTTATCCTCTGGAACCCCTAGGAACCAGCAGTGCTCTGTTGTGAACGCTCAAGTGCCTGTTCTGCTCATATATGCATCCTCTCTATCTTGACTCTTTAGATAGACATTTTCTTTTTTCCTGAGAGGGGAGGAACTAAAATTTAAAAGTGCCTTATCTGACAAATGATCAGGAAATTATTCTTCTTAAAGAAAATGAATGCCAAAACAAATCAGCTCCCTAAAGTGACATGAAATCTCCTCGAGCTGCATCTGGGAATATTAATAAATGAAGAGATGCCTCTGCCTCCTGCATACAGCTCATCACCTTGGTCTGCCCCCTCCCCTCAAAAAAAAAAAAAAAAAAAAAGAAAAGAAAAAGAAAAATCAACCAACAACCTGCAGGTAGCAAAAATCTGGAGCTTTGGGACTCTGTTAGAGGTTAAAGCCTGCCATCTTGCGGCGACTTTCTTGAATTACACCAGCATTTTGTGACATTCTTGAATTAGCTTTAACTGGCATTTACTTCCTGAAAGCATCTGAATTTGGGGCATGCTTATTCTTTGAGAGATACCAAGAACTCGGCAACTGAGAAACAACCACCAAGATATCCACGCCATATTGCCCTAAGGTTGCGAATGAGTCCGTGGGTACTGGGATGGGGCTCTATTGCAGCAAGCCCTTTAGAACTTCTGACTGTGAAAAATGGGACCACATGGGATGGGAGTGGCTACAGCCTCCTCCAGTTCTAAACACATGGCTACTTTCCTGAAGAGCCCCTTTGATGGACAGATAAACTTCAGGCTTATTAGCCAAACCACCTTTTCAGACTTCTGGAAGGATCACAACAAGGAGGTGTAGTGAGGCACCCAACTCCTGAGGCAGATACACACACTGGATGCTTGGAAATGAGAACTCATGATACCTGCTTCTGGTTGGGAAGTTTTCTGGAAAACTTGGAATGACATGAAAACATCTTCAACGGATGCCCTGTGCCTTATGCTGTTGACGGTCGAGGAACATCTGGAGAGATGCCTTCTTAAGAAGTACTGGTCCAAGTGTGATGGCTTTCCCACATGCGGCTTCTCCCTCAGCATGTTCCAGAGTTGGGAAATAAAGGGGAAAGTGATGATTGTTCTGTGCTCAGTTTACCCAGGATGTCAAAGTGAGGAAGGCGGGGAGGAGAAGAAGAGGAGGGATTAGGCTTCCTGGAACAGCTTTCAGAAGAGAAGCTTGAGAGGGTTGAGGAGTAATTCACACATTTTTCAGAGGCAGCTGCAGATTTCACTTTTCATCAGTAAGCTAGATTGGTGGAGTGGGGCAGACTCTAAAGATGCTAGCAGAGCAGATATGTGTGCTCCATCAGAAGGGGCACCCTGACATTCAGTTGGAGGAGTTCTCTTTCTTCTCTTCTTGGCATCTGCTTTATGGTTTAGTTGGGAGCAGAAATCACCTTGAAGGGAAATGTTCTCAGTCCTTTAAAGAATGCTTGAGTAGCTCCCCTGGTTATGTAAATGTCAGCTGAGTAGGCCTCCTGGTCCCCAGAGAAGGACATAACAGGACACACTGTACTTTGAGTTGGTGAGGAAAGGTTAGCTCTCATCTGGGGGGAGGAATGGGTGGTGCGGAGCCATGGGGAGGGCTGTGTGTTGAACATAATTGCTTGGTCAAGAATGATGAACATTAATTTAATTCTCCAATTTCTTGGCCTGCTTCACTGGCTGCTTTTGGATCATCCACTTTATAAGAAGAGATCTTATTGTTAGATAAGCCTGTGTCTCAGGCTGTGCTAATAGTCTTCCCCTAAGGACTTAGTGTTGCTAAAGTGTACTTTTCCAAACAGTAAAAGCAGACTCTTACACAAATAGAAAAGAGGCATGTCAAAGAGGTTATGTGACTTATTAACTCATGAAGAAGCCAGCAAGACTTGGAAAATGCAGGGCAAAGGAAAATCTGAAGGCTACATATAGGTACTCAGGAATCTGTAGTGAATTTGCTAATGGATGCAGAATGGTTACCCTCCCAAGGAACAATAAAAGATAGTACATGAGATCATGATTTCTATCAATTATTTCTATGGGAACAAAAGTTATTCACAGTGCTTGTCTCAGTTACTTTTCTATTGATGTGAAGAGACACCATAACCAAGACGACTTATCAAAGAAAATGTTTAGTGGGGTTCACAGTTCCAGAGGGTTAGAGTCCATGATAATCATTGTGGGGAGCAGGGTGGCAGGCAAGCAGGCATGACACTGGAGCAGGACCTAAGAGCTTACATCCTGGTCTGAAAGTTGGTGGTTGAAAGAGCTAACTTGGAATGGTATGGGCTTTTGAAACCTCAAAGCCCACCCCCAGTGACACACTTCCTCCAACAAAGCCACCCTCATAATCCTTCTCAAACAGTTCCACCAACTGGGGACCAAGTGTTCAAATATATGAGCCTATGGGGACCACTCTCATTCAAACCACCACAGTGCTATATGGACAACAGTCATTTCTACCATCTTTCTACAGATGTATTTCTACACCTGGAAGTATATAAAACAGCCTCACTGATATGAAGACAATGGATAGAACACAGCTGTACAAATAAGAAAAGTTCTGAAAGGTCCTCTAGATGGTGCCTAGCACTCCCAGTAATCTCTCTAATCAAAGATTGGTTTTGATTGTTTCAGTGTTGAAGATTGAACTCATACATGCTAGATGTCTCAACCATTGTTCTATTACTGTGAAGAAACACCATGACCAAGGCAACTCTTTTAAAAGAAAGAATTTTGTTGGAGGCTGGCTTACAGTTCCAGAGGCTTAGTCCATTATCACCAAGACAGGATGCATGGAGGCAATCATGATGCTAGAGCAGTAGCTGAGAACTACATCCTCATTCATAGGCAGACAGAGGCTTGGGCTTTTGAAACCTCAAAGCCCACCCCCAGTGACAAACTTCTTCTAACAAGGCTATACCTCCTAATCCTTCTAATCCTTTCAATAATGCCACTCCCTGGTTGCTAAGCATTCAAATGTATGAGCCTATGGGGGGTATTCTCATTCAAACTACCACATTCTACTCCCTTGTACCTGTAGGCTTTTAGCCATATCATAATGCAAAAATGCTTTCAGTCCAAAAGTCCCCATAGTCTATCACAGTCTCAACACTGTTTAAAAGTCCCAAGATTAAAATCCCTTCTGAGACTCGAGTCAATCTCCTAACTTGTAGCTCCCTATAAAATCGAAATCAAAACACAGATCACATACTTCCAACATACAATGGTAACATATGGTAATATATGGAATGGTATATTACCGTTCCAAAAGGGAGGAGAGGGAATATAGTGAGGAAATACTGGACCAAAGCGAGACAGAAACGCAACAGGGAAAACTCCAAATTCTGCATCTCTATGTCTGATGTCAAAGCACTCTTCAGATCTCCAACGCCTTTCAGGTTTGTTGGCTGGAACACATTTCTCTCTCTTGGGCTGGTTCTACACCTGGTCTGCAGCTCTGTTTGGCAGGCATTCTGTGATTGGCATCTCTAACACCTTTCAGTCTCCCACACAATCCAGGCTTTTCACAGCTTCATGCAATGGCCTCTCTGGGCCTCCATGCATGGACACACACGTGGCCTCAGAGACTTTCCTTAGCCACAGAGGGAAATCCCACAAACAATTTTTTTTTTATTCTTGACTTTGAAGTTAGAACCACCAGCTGAAGCTCCAAATTCTGCTGCTTGATAGGGCTGGAACTTGGCCTCCTTCTTCCATTACATTGTGTCAGCTTTCTGTTTTTGATGGTTTCCTTGACTACTTAAGCTTTTCTTTACTTTTCACAAGTTGGAAGCTTAGCTGGATGGGGTCTTGCCCTGAGGTCACTGCTTCCTGTATCCCATTAGCATCAGGCTTAAAAAAAAATTCTATCTCCTTGAACACTGGACTGACTTGGCTCCAACATTGTATCTCCTGGTGTTCCTTTTCTCATCAAACTGTATAGCTTGTATTTTTCCTTGCTTAGCTTGATCCTTTTCGTGATAGATCTGCATAAGAGTGACTGCTAATAACCACATAGCACAGTCAATACTAGGCAGTCTTGAAATCTCCTCTGTCAATGCCATCAATCCAAAGGGAATGAGAATGTTTTTGCTCCCTGATGGTAAAGCAGAAGTAGGTGTTAACCCCTTTCTACTGTTATCCTTTAGAGACTGGGGAAATTTTTAGATTCTGCTCTTGATCTAGAATCTTCTACACATGGAGTGAGGCTTCCCACCTGGGCTTGGGCGGCCATGGAACAAATCTTGGGATGCTCTCTGATGGCTTTCCACAGTTGCTGCTTCTGTCCCACTGACTTTGGTGTCTGTGGTTCTCACTGGCTAATGTAGTCAGATGTTTTCCTGTGTCCTGCCTGGCCTGCGGTCAGGACAAATCTCTCCCACTCGCGTCCTGAAGCAGCTTGGTCCCAAGGAAGCACACAGAGGCTTATATTATTTACAAACTGGATGGCCTGTGGCACAAGCTTCTTGTTAGCTATCTCTTATAACTTGGCCCATTTCTATTGATCTATAAGTTGCCGTTAGCTAGCTCTTATAACTTGGCCCATTTCTATTGATCTATAAGTTGCCACGTGGCCGTGGCTTACCTGTATTTTCACATCTTGCTTCTCCTGGCTGTGCTAGCGTCTCTCTCCCCTTCTGCCTTTCTTCTTCCTGCCTCTCTCTTCAATTTCCCACCTAGCTATAACCTGACTTGCCATAGGCCAAATGGCTTTATTTATTAACCAATCAGAGCAACACATATTCACAGTGTATAGAAAGATATCCCACAGCAGTCTAAGGCATCTGCCCTATGTCCTTTTAACCCCCCTGCCCTGTGTCCCTGCCTCCTTTCAGAAAGAGGAACATCTCAAGTCCCAGCAGCTCTTGACTGTCCTCCCAGGTTTAGCACCAAATACTTCTTCCTGTGTGGCCTTTTTCTCCACTTTCTGATTTTCCAGCCTGAACCTAGAGACTGTTCAGTCAGTGAGCAGATGAAAACAAGTGCCAGAGAGGTGAGGACAGCCAGTAATCACAACCCCTGCTCAATGGCAAGATCAGTTTCTGTCTGGAGGAAAGTTTTTGGGAAATATTCTCCCACAGAAGAAGTCCCGCTGCCAGAAACTCTCACCATTTGTCCGTTCTTCATTCCATTTTCCGGCCATGGAACCACCATTTATACAATCCCTGTGTGGGCAAAGATCATCTCAGTGGGGAGCTATTTACTTTCCTGGGAGGGCAAGTGGAGGTCGGGCTGTTTGGCCTGCCCGTTGACATGGGCACCAGGGAAAATGCATTCTCTTAAGTCTGGAGTTCCCTCCATTGTAAATGTTGACACACTGGGTAATAAATCTTAGTGAAAGGAGACTAGCATGTGAGGGGGTGAAAGTAGAATTAGAAGGAATGGACTAGACTAGAGAATGAGATTAGGACCAAATTAGACTAGATTACAATTCCTCTCCTTCCTGTTTGCTGGAGGTACCAACTATACCACAGTAATGCGGTCTGCAGCTTGCAGCTGAGTGAAATTCTGCAGACTTGCATCTGTATGCATTGAATTGGCAGCCATGTGTTGTTGCATGAATCCTAATGGTCTTATAATAAAAACCCAGAGCCAGATATTGGGGTAAATGATGAAAGATCAGAGAGACAAAGGACCAAGCCACAGCCACTTCTCACTTCGCCAGCTCCATGAATCCTCTGACTGAATGCCCCTGAGTCCTCAGCGGAAAAGGCTCGAGTTTCTGTCTCACCACACCTTATATTCCTTTCTCCGCCATATCACTTCTTGTCTCAACCTTCCTAGTGCTGGAATTAAAGGCATGTGTGCTTTCCAAAGGCATGAAATCTCAAATGCTGGGATTAAAGGTGTGTGTCATTACTGCCTGGCTCTATTTCTTTTAGACTGGATTTTTCTCCTGTAGTCTAGGGTGGCCTTGAACTCACAGAGATCCACATGGATCGATGCCTCCTGAGTGCTAGGATTAAAGGTGTGTGTCACCACTGCCTGACCTCTATGGCTGATTCTGTGGCTGGCTCTGTCCTCTGATCTTCAGGCAAGCTTTATTAGAGTACAACAAATTATCACCACAATGTGTCCTGCAGCTTCCTTGGATCAACTACAAGTCCATTGTAGGTCCTGAAGGCTGGTGGGGGAGTGAGTAGATCACAGCTGCCTTTACCCAGGGAATCACTCTTCCCTGACCTCACAGCCTGCACAGAGCTACACCCCTGTGCACTTTCGCAGGGAAGTGGTAACCCTGGTTACACATTCAGATTGCTATTTCTGAGCACATCCCTAGCCTTAGAAGATTGAAGAATTTTCGGCAACTGGGGATCCAGGGGATTCTATATACATCTCCTTGAACTCCTGCCACTCTGAAAGAAAAAGAGAGAGAAATCTCTGCAAATAGAGCAGCTTTTAGAAGTTTCTCTCCCTTTATCTTCAACCAGGACTGCCTAAAACCATTCTCTAGCTTCGATGCCATTGCTGTTTGGTGTGGTACTTCAAATATGAGAATGCCTCAGCAACTGTCTGTAGTTCTCTTGAATTAAAAAATGATAGCGCTCTTTTGTTAGGGCCTCTCTAGGAATGTGGTGAACTTATTTCCTGCGGGTTTTCTTTTGCCTTCTCTAGGCTGACCTTCCTCTGCGTGTATTTGGTGAGAAAGAACCTTTAAAATAATTGAGTGGAGAAAATTGGAAAGACGGCTCAGCAGTTAAAGAGCATGGTAGCTCATAACCATCTGTAACTAGTTCCAGGGGACCTGACATCCTCTTCTGATCTCTGTGGGCACCAGGCACATACATGGTACACATACATACATACATGCAAAACATTCATACATATAAAATAAAAATAAAGGTTTTAAAATTAAAAACTAAAATGTTAAGTGGAGATACAGTTCACATATAAAGCTTATATTTTTCAATGTTCATTAAGTGATTTTTTAGTATAGTCTCAAAGTTATATAGTCACCACTACAACCTAATTTCAGAGCACTTTTGCTACCCCTAAAATAAACTCTGCAACCATTAGCAGTCATTCCTATTCCTGTTTTTCCCAACTACCATCCTACTTTCTGTCTCTTTAAGTTTGCCTCCTCTAGATTTTTATGTAAGTGAACCAATAACACTGTGAGACACTTTGTGTCTGGCTTCTCTCACTTAACACAATGTTCTCAAGGTTCCATGCCTCTATCAGCATATAACTCCTTCAGTGATGAACAGTATTTCATTGTGTGTATCAACTACTCTTTATTTAACCATTCATTACTTGATGGCCATTTTGGCTATTAGAAAAGTATCGCTATGAACATTCAGGCACACATTTTATATGGACATATGTTTTCAATTCTCTTGGATATTTACCTGGAAGTATACTTCGTGGGTTGTACGGTAACCCTTTATTTAACATCTTCATGAATTGCCAGCCTATTTTTAAAAACACAATTGAGCTATTTTACACTTCCATCAGCAATGTATGTCGATTCCAATTTCCCTACAATCTCTCCAACACTTGTTATTGTCCATATATTTTTATTAGAACCGTGTTGGTAGATGTGAATATATAGCTGGTTTTCTGGATCTATAGGCTCTACATTTGCAGTCAACCAACTGTGTATCAAAGAATATGGTCTAAAGACTCAGACCCAGGGACTGCTGTGTACTGGGCAAGCACCATGACACTAACTCATACACATACCCATTAAAAATGCACCTGTGGGCTGAGGATATGCTTCAGTGATAGAATGCTTGCCTAACACATACACAGCTCCATGTCTAATCCTCTTCACCAAACACACACACACACACACACAAACACACACACACACACACACACACACACACACACACACACACACACACACATCCCTACTAAGTATATACAGATTTTTTTTCTTGCCTTGTTCCCTTAATAAAACAATATAACAATTACACAGCATTTGTAATTACTAGGTTTGGAAACAAACTGAGATGGTGTAAAGTATACAGGAAGAGATTGTCTGTAAACACTGCAGTCAAGCTGGGCGGTGGTGGCACACGCCTTTAATCCCAACACTCAGGAGGCAGAGGCAGGGGTATCTCTGTGAGTTCGAGGCCATCCTGGGCTACAGCCTGAGTTCCAGGAAAGGCGCAAAGCTACACAGAGAAACCCTGTTTTGAAAAACCAAAAAAAAAAAAAAATACTGCAGTCAAGCATTCTTGCAAGGATCGTTGAACCAAACCCCTACAGATACAAGGAAGAGTATATGTCTGTTTCTTAGGGTAAGAAACTTTAATATGACAAAGCTTTTCAAGGCTTCTTTTAATGTAAACAGTGTGACATTACAAATATTACCGAGCAGATTCTAGAGCATTTTGTCTTGCATGGATAAAACTCCATCTGCTAAATATTGACTCCTTATGTCCTCTTTAGAGCCTGGTTTTCTATTTTGTGGGTCTATGGGTGTGGCCAGTTCAGACACAGGAGTGGAACCATGTGGCCTTTGTCCTGCTATGATGGGCTTACTTTGCCTTAACAACATCTTTAATATTCATCTGCATTAAACCATGTGGCAGGACTTCCTTCTCATGGCTGAGTGAATATTCATTCTTCCTCCTTCTCTTTCCTATTGTGGTGTCCTGGGACTTGAACTCAGGTCCTTGTGCTCGCAAGCACGGGTTTTAACAACAGAACTATCTCCCCAGCTGTAGATTTTTGCTTTTGATTTCTTCTTTGATCCACTAGTTATTCAAGTATCTATGCTTTAGTTTACACACATTCGTCATTTTCCCAGATTCCTTTCAGTCCTTAAATTCTAGTTTCATTTCTTTGTGCTTCGGAAATACACGTGGTATGATTTCAATCTTCTTAGGTTTAGGACTTGTTTTGTGGCCTGACATGATCTGTTCTGGGCAGCTTTCTGTGTACCCGAGAAGAATGCCCATTTTGCTTTTGGTGGAAGGAAAGTGTGTATCTGCTTATTGAGTAGGTATGTAATATTGTTTAGTTTACTTATTAATCTTCTGTCTGAATGTTCCATGTATTTTTGAGAGTGGGGTATTGGATCATTTTTCTGGAAGTCTATTTCATTCAGTTCTGCCAATATTTTACAGTTTGCTTCATATATATGTGGATTCTCTGATGTGTGGTGCACATATATTCATAGTTGCTATATGTTCCTGAGGATGGATCTTTATATAATTTTATAAAACTTTTCGTATTTTTTTTTTTACTTCAAGTCTATTTTGTCTGATACAAGTCTGGCCACCCCTATTCCTTATTGGTTGTCATTTGCATGAAATCTCTTTTTCCTATTTTTACTTTCAGGTTATTCGTGTTTTAAAATCTATAGTGAATGGGTCAGTGAAATGGTTCAGCAGGTAAAGGTGATTGCCACCAAGACTGGTGACCTGTGTTTGACCTCTGTGACCCATATGGAGGAATGCTAGCTATCATGTTTTTGGTTGGTGCTTTGAATAGACTATCAAACTCCATTCTGGCCTACTAGGTTCCTGTTGAGAAATCCACCAATAATCTTAAAGGGGTTCTCTCACATATGACAAATTCCTTTTCTTTCTGCTTTTAATTTGTCCTCTGACTTTTGACAATTAGATTTTGTGTCTCGATATAGAGTTCCTTGCATTCATCTCATTAGGGTGTTGGGTTCCTTGGTTTGGGAGGTTTTCGGCCATTGTTCTTCTGTAAACTTCCAGCTGTTATGGCTTCTACTCCTGAGACTCCTACTGAGCATGTGCTGATGTGCTCGAAGGTGTCCCCATAAGCCACACTGGTTTCCTTCACTCTTCTTATTCTTATCTTTTTGTCCCTCTGACGTGACTTATCTTCAAGTTTCTCTCACTTGAGCACACCTATTGTTGAAATCCTTCTTTGAAAACTTCCTATCTGTTGTATTTTTCAGCTCCGAACATTTTTGTTTTTATTTCTATCTCTGCTGACATTTTTATTCTGTTCACTCATTGTTTTCTTGACCTCACAAAGAATCTTATGACAGCAATTTTCAGTTCTTCGTCAGGTAATTTGACTTCCAGTCCTTTCTTAGTACTGCTGTCTGTTTTTTGTTAGTAGGATGATGGATAGCAGAGTCTGGGTTGCTTGTGATGCATAGAGATTTGTTTGGCTCACAGTTGTGGAGCTGCAAGACAGAAACATGACTTCTGTACATTCTCACAGTCTGGTAAGAGCCACGTGATACAGCCAAAATATCACATGATGAGACTGAGAAAGCAAGGAACATCATACCTCTTTACTCTTATAAAACACCAGTTCAGTCATAGGGGATCCCATTCTCATGACTTCATCTAGCTCTAATTACTTCTCAGATCTTTACCCAAATTTCATTAGCATGCAAATTTGAGTGTTAAATCTTTGGGGGACACTTTTAAGTGGGGTAGTAATCAGTTTCTGGATAGACATTCATTTTTAAAACTTGACTAAATTTCCTTGTTTCTTCATATGTGTAGTAGTGCTGCAGTGCTGTATTTGGATCTGCACATTAGAAAAAAACTGTTTCCTCTAATAGTTGTTACAGAGTGGCTTTGTACAGGGGGAGACCCTTACCTATAACTTTGGTTTGAGATAATTAAGGCTTCTAAATCCTTGTGGAAGGAACATAACTCCTTTGCATTTATATGTATAATTTCTCAAGTGAATCCAGCTGGTTTTTTTTTTTTTTTTGAGAAGTTTGTAATTTCCTGCTCTCTCTGGTATCTCTCTGTAGCACTGTGTATTCATTCTCTGGTTCCAAAATAACATGCCACCCCATTTTTTGTCCTCAAGAGCTGCCAGATATTCAAAGCAACCTACTTTCCAATCAGTGTCCTTATTCACGCACGACAGACTCTCGTCCTTTGAGTAGTGCTCTGAGAGTTTAGAGTGCAGGATACGTGTTCTGCTCTCCTTGTCTCCTGAAGGAAAGGATCTGTGCTTTTCCAGGCTTTTCTATCACTCTGAGCCATGATGGCCACAGCAAATGGTCCTGCTTCTTTCTCTTTCTCAGTAGCCCCCAAGGCATCTGATCCACTCAGTCCATGAGTGCTCTGTCTAGGAATAGATAGAAACATGTGTTCCTCATAGCTCTCCAAAACTCTGACCTGCTCCTGGATTCATACTGTTCTTTTCTTCCTCTTAGGGTAGAAATCACCAGCTTGAGCATTGTATGGGTTTTGAGATTAGGGGTAGAGCTGATTCAGGTCAGGAAAGCATATTTTCATTTCAGGGCAGCTGCCCTCTGCTTGGTGGTCACTTGGGTACTGAAACTTCTTCATTGGATTCTGAAATTCCCATAAATGTATTTGGGTTTACATGCAATGCATAATTTTCATTGTACACATCTTATATTTCTATTGAATTTCTTCCCAAGTGTCTTAGTCACTTTGATGCTTGGAGATGATATATTTTCTTAATTTCAATTTTGGATCGTTTATTGCTTGCACATATAAATATAATCTTTTGTATATTGAACTTATATTTTATAACTGTGGAACTTGCTTATTAATTCTGATCGTTTTATTGTACACTCCTTATGATTTTTATGTATGAGATGATATTATTGGTGAATAGAAATTGTTTTAATTCTTTCCCAATCTTGACAGTGTCTTTTATTAGGGAATTGTTTTTATAGCTGGTCTTCTCCCACTAGCCTTATCCTTCTCAACTCTTCTTCCCATTGCTACTTCTGATTCCTTCAGAACTTCTGTTCTTCCTCAGGATTACACAGCACAGCGAACAGTTAAACTTATAAACTTATTCACATCACAGACTTCATGATCCTTGACCACCCCACAGCAGGGAATGCCTTCCCAGTCTGTTTCTTTCCTCATGCACCAATACCTGGACAACCTCCTGGACCTCAATTCTCTGTCCATGGTGGTGTTACGGACTGACCTGTGTTCTCTCCCAAATTCTTAGATGAAAGCCTTAACCTCCAATGTGGCTGTATTCAGAGGCTGAACTTGTAGGAGTTGATTAAGGTTAAGTGAGGTCATAAGAGTGGAATCCTAAATTTTATGAAGAGGAAAAAGGAGAAATTTCTTTCTCTACACGAGCACAGGCCCAGTAAACAAGCAAACAAATTTAGAAAATGAGAACACAATGAGAAGGCCGTTGTGTACAAGCCAGAAAGAGGAGCCACCTGGAGCCTAGCCCTGCTGGCCCGGGTTTTGTACTTTCTAGCTTCCAGAAGCATGAGCAAGCACATTTCTGTCGTCTGAATGGCCGGATCTGTGGTATTGTTAAGGCTGACCTGAGGTAATTAATCCAGTTATGCTCACACCCCTTCTGCCCTCAATCACTCCAAGCCCTTCATTTCTTTCTTTAGAATGCCCTCAGCATTTTCTTCACTTTATTATGTGGAACAGTCCAACTCCCACGATCTCATGTATTCATATCTATGTGTGTTCAAACAGCAGTTAATTTTTTTTAAGATCCAAAAATTAAGCCTAAATAAAATTAGACTAGTGTAGTTTTGGATGGGTTTTTCACCTTTCCCCTAAAAATTTGTA
>CABHPQ010001359.1:0-24781 GCA_902168405.1 Peromyscus aztecus | reverse complement strand
CCCATAGCACAGCTAAACAAACCCCTTGCATTTTTAGGAGACTTTTCTCTGATAAGAGTTTTTATCTGGGAAACTTGAACATCTTCAGGCCTTAAATTAGGTGCTCATACACCATCCTCCCTGTAACACAAAACAGACAGGTACCAGAGAGTGACTGTGATTCTGCAGAACCCAGCAAGCCTTCCACAAGCCATGTGAGTGGGATTCAGGGGTGACCGATGTAGGAGCAGTATCTGTTCTGAGGCCACAGGAAGTAAAAATGAAAGCCAATACTGAAAAAGTTAAGGGTTTAGATTTGTGGTTGCAGATGTAGCTCATAGGCTAGAGCGCTTGCCGGGTATGTGAAAAGATATGGGTTTGTTCACAGCACTCATGTAGATGTATAGCTGTATAGGCGCACAGGTGTGCACAGAGATACAGATACACACACACAAACATGCCCCAGCTAGACTGAGGTGGTCAAACCCCTAGCTCTGCTTCCTCTTTTCTCCTCCTCCTCCTCCTCCTCCTCCTCCTCCTCCTCCTCCTCCTCCTCCTCCTCCTTATTCTCCTCCCCCTTCTCCTCCTTCTGTTTTTCAAGTTTCTCTGTGTAGCCTAGGCTGCCTTGAAACTTGCTCTGTAGACCAGGCTGTCCTCAAACTCAGAGCTCTCCCTGTCTCTGCCTCCTGAGTGCTGGGATTAAAGGTGTGGAGGATTAAAGCTCTGCTTCTTGATAATGGCTTACTTGGGTTTTATGACTAAGCCTTTGCTATAGTCTCATCCTTAATTCATACCCCATTCACTTTCTATATCTACACAATAGAGAATAAATTCAGCTGTGACGCTGTTGGGAATTCTTGTCATGTCACAATAGAAGTGTCTGTTAAAGGAAACACCGTTTGCACCACAGTGCCTTTATACAGCGGGCAGACTCCTTTTTAGGCCAGAAGTTTCTGTGTAGGGAAGGGTCTGTGCCTTTTAAAAATCTACTTCTGTGGTTTTTAAAACTGGACTTGGTACATAACACCCATCTTCATAAAATATTTGTTACGTGAAGAGATGAATGAACTTTTTTAGACCCAATTAGGGAGTGACTCCTTCTCAGGCTATAGTACAAAAAAAATTATTACAAAGTGTTTTGTGAGTTTCTCTGGGTGAAAGCTTTCTCAAAGTCGCTTGGGAGAATATGCATGAAATATTGCCATGAGTTAAATTTCAGCAGCTAAAAAAATATGCTTTGTTTGCTTATTTATTTTTTTACTCGGAATTTTGTTATATGTCTTAGGTCAACTTTGGAATCATAATCCTCCTGCCTTAGTCTCTTCAGGGCTGAATTACTGCCACAGTCAACTAAGACACTATAATTTAGAAACAATAATGCAGAGAGAAGCAAGGAAAAAATCATTAAGTAAGGTAAGAATTAGCTGGGTGTGGTGATGTCATACATCTATAATTCTAGGAGGTTGAGGCTGGAGGATCACTGCAACATTGAGATGAGTCTGGTTTACATAGTGAATTCCAGGCCAGCCTGGGCTACATAGGGAGACACTGTGTCTGCAAAACAAAGCAAAAGAAACAAGAAAAATAAAATAAATGCCATTATTTGTGGAGAAGAGGAGTCTCTAATAAGTTAAATTAATAAAGAAACAAATGTGACAAAAGTCAAACAGAAATGTTTCTGGTGGTCAGGGTGTGGGCCGGGTGTTTCAGGTTCTTTTTTTATTTTATTTTATTTTACAATACCATTCAGTTCTACATATCAGCCATGGATTCCCTTGTTCTCCCCCCTCCCGCCCCCTCCCCTTCCCCCCAGCTCACCCTCTATTCCCACTTCCTCCAGGGCAAAGCCTCCTCCCCCGCCCAGGACTGAGATCAACCTGGTAGACTCAGTCCAGGCAGGGCCAGTCCCCTCCTCCCAGGCCGAGCCAAGCGACCCTGCATAAGCCCCAGGTTTCAAACAGCCAACTCATGCAATGAGCACAGGGCCCGGTCCTACTGCCTGGATGCCTCCCAAACAGATCAAGCCAATCAACTGTCTCACCCATTCAGAGGGTCTGATCCAGTTGGGGGCCCCTCAGCCATTCAGAGGTTGAAATAAGGCTCACACAGATTTGTCAGATAGCAAAGGAACTTTATTTGGAATGGAGCAATAGCACAGATTAGAGAGGGACATGCTGTCAAGGCTGGTAGTGGGCCACCTGAGTGAGTGTACCCAAGAGCCGCAGATTATAGCCTGGAGTCTTTTTATGGTGTCTAAAGAAAAGAGGGCTGCTAGTGAGAAGCATAATTTGGGTGGTTCTCTGTTTTGATTGAGAGTTAAGCTGCTAAACTATTCCGAATGCTTGCCTGCTGTAGAAAGGCTACAAAAGTCATTGGCAAACTTTTTCTTAAATGGGTCAGACACTGAATATTTTAGGTTTTGTTGGAGCCATTTGACTTTCAAAGGTGGCGAGAGCTGTCATAGATAATAAATGAACAAGTGGGTGTGGCTGTGTTCTGATAAAACTTTATTTATAAAAACAGGATGTAGTATGGATTATCCTGTGTGCCAATGCTCTTCTAGAACAATCTAAAGGACAATTAAAGGAGCATCACAGGATTGTGGCAGTGGAGAAGGACCTGGCACAGACTCCTTCCTGAGGAAAGATTGAAGCTGCGATATACCAGAATGTCTTTCTCCTGTGATCCATGAAGCTTGACATCATTGCTTCAGTTTTAACATGGCAAGTTTAGAGATGAGAGAACAAAAAAAGACTAGTAATGTCATACTTTTATGATAAGAAAAGACACTTCAATTGAATCGAGATTTTTTATATATACAGTAGAGAAGGCAGAAAATCTAAAGACTCCTTAGATAACTCTTGTTCTCAGAAGAATGGACTTCGATATCTATGTGAAAGAGGAGACATACAATCTGAGAGTTCACAGAATTTCACAACAGAGTCACACCCTGTAAACATTACGTCCTGTCTGTCCCCTCAGCCCCTCTGGTGTTCTTCTTTAGACTACAGAGAAGCCTCAGTCTGCCCCCAAGGGCACTGAAATGAATATCACTCCTTGGAAGCCTAGAAATGCAGTCTGTTGTTCTTTGGAGAATATGTGACCTATTATCCGACCTGGAAATCACCATCTTGTTCCTTAGAAAAAATCTGTCTATATGACTCCCCACTGGGGAATAATGGAGAAAAAGGAACAGACTTCTAGTCTGATTTGTTTTTGGTTGTTGTGATAAAGCATTCTGACCAAAAGCAACTTAGAGGAGGAAAAGGTTCATTTCATCTTACATTTTCAGATCAAATCCATCATTGAGGGCGTCAAGACAGGCGCTCAGGCAGAAACTGAAGAAGAAACCAGGAAGGAATTTCGTTGACTGACTCACTCTTTGGGTGTACTCAACCAGCTTTCTTATACAATCCAGGACCACCTGCCAGGAAGTGTCACAGCCCACAGAGGGATGAACCCTCCTGTAACAATCAGCAATCAAGAAAATGCCCCACACATACTCACAGGCCAGTTGGATGGGGGCAACCCTTCACTTGATTTTCCCTCTTCTCAGGTGACTCTAGGTTATGTCAACTTGACAATAAAAACTAGCTAGCGTAACTACTCCTTGCCAACTTCACAAACACAAACACATCACTATAAGTCATAACTTTCCATTCTTTGTATGTACCCAAGATTTCATGTTAATATCATAATAGGAAATACAATACAACTTTTAAAGCCCCCAAGTCTTTAAAAATCCCACTGCTTTGAAATTTCAATGTATCTTTAAAATATCCAGTTTCTTAACCTTGGGCTCTTGTAAAATAAAAAACTCAACCAACAAGCAAGCAAGCAAAACCAAAACCAACCAAACAACCAAAAACTGAAATACATTCTTATTCCAAAAGGGAAGAAGTCGGGTACAGGAACAATCAAATTAAAGCAGCCCAAAATTGAGCAGTGGAAACCAAATCCTGGTAGCTCAGTGTCTAACACTCACGATCTTTGGGGATTGAAAGGGCTTTGGGTGACCCTCTGTCTCCAGCTCTGCTGTCTGTAGCACACACATCTTGTCTCTCAGGCTTGGGCCAGCTCCACTCTAGACCTACCACTGTCTTTGGCAGATGTTACATGGTCCTGGCATTTCCAGTATTCAGAGTCTCCACTTCAACATTCACTAGTGGCCTCTGCTGGTCTGATCCTGCTACATGGTGCCATGCCTCAGCTTCTTTCCTTGACCCCCTGAATCTTGCAAATTTTATGCTCCCAACAGCAGTATTACGTGACAAACTCTTAGGCATTACCGAGGTCAGCTGCCACCTTTAGATGCAGCCTTGGTGTACCTTAGACTGCAGTCTTCCTGGGCTGACCCTGACAAAACACTTCCCAGAAGATTTTGTGTCAATTGTGTTCATCCCTTGCTAATCACAGCTGATTCTTCAGCCTCAAATGACCAGCAACCATACTCTTAATCTAAAATACTTCATAAATGACCCGAGAGAGTCTTTGCTTACCTCTGACAGTTCACAAACCATGGCTCCATTGTCTGCATGGCTACCCATCAAACTCTGAGCACTCAATGGCTTTTCCAGTCCAAAGTTCCAGCAATTTCACAACTTAGCAGGGTAGCAGTCTTTCTTCCTTACAACTGCATTCTATGGAATGGTCCTATGGACCTTCATAGGAAGTAGCAGAGAATAATTAGTTTTAGCCCTAATGAGTCAGTTCTGGTACGTTAATTTCCTAACCATAGGAGCCTTCAGTGTGATTGTTAAGTTGGGTGAGTCACTGAAGAAATATACCTTCAGCCTGTTGTATAATTATCTCAGGAATTATACAGGCAATAAATGCATGATTGTTTTCTTTATGAAGACATTAAAGCAGAGATGTATAATTGGCACTTTAACGATCTACTGACAGCAAATTAGATATTAATGTGATTACAAAATGATAATTACTTTTGGCAAATAATTGGCATCACCTTTCAGTAGCCCCTTCCCACGACATTGTTGTCACCTGTGAGGAGGGGAATCAAATGGAGGCTGAAGGGAAGCTGTGGGAAAGAGTGAGTTAATTACCCAAACAAGCGGTTGATCTTTATGATCTCATCCAGTGAGTCTTTGGGGTTTAATAACAGTGCTAATAGACTATCTATCTTTTCCTGCATGATGCACAAATGATATATAAACTTTTGTAATGTAATTGCCACCCTTAAATCACTTCATTTTTGATAGCTGGTAGCTGCTCAGGAGATGAGATTGCTCTTCATAATCCTCCTTAGTTTAAGAAGGAAATCTTGCCTCAGAAGAAAGGTAGAGACAGAGAAGCAGTGTCTATACAGCCGCTGTATATCCAGTCAGTCATGCTCAACCATGCTTATATGCACAATCAACTTCATTAGTTTTTATTTTATTATTTCTTGATGTGTATACATCTATGTGTCTCTGTGTGGGCATGTGCACATGTATGCCAGTGCCCATGGAGGTCAGAAGAGGATGTGAGATCCCCTGGAACTGGAGCTGTAGCTGGTTGTGAGGTTCCTGTTGTAGGTGCTAGGAACCAAACTCCAGTTCTCAAAAGAGCAGCAAGCACTCTTGAACAGTGAGCCATCGTTGCAGTCCCCCACAAATCAGCCCCCCACAATTAACTTTTAACCTCACATCTGTGTTTATGCAAACCATTTAAGAAGAAGGCTCCAAACATAAATTTACATCTTTTTAAGGAAAAGGATTTTGGGTGGTTCCTCATACTGAACTCAAGACTTTGCACGTACTTTACACAAATTCCTGAGACTCAACCAAAAAAATTAATGTAGCCTTTCAATATTTGATGGAGCATTTGAGCTGTTTTCTATAGGTTAAAAATGCTGATAAAAATTGATACTCTTACACTGTTTTGATTAAGTAGTCATACTTATCGATAGGTAAACTGTTGAGATTGGTAACTGAGACAGTGCACCATCGGCAGATAGCTTACCCTCACCCTATCTGCTGTTCCTGTCCGTATTGAATTTTACCACACTCCTCCTGCTTGCTCCTGAAACTGAATAATAAGATTAAGCACCCCCCAGTAATGAGAGCAGACACTGTATTGATGGATTCCCGATTGCTCAGCTCTGCTTTTGAGTCTCCTTTCGTATGCAATGCGGCCTCTAAACAGCCCTTTCTGAATTTTAATGTCTAGCACCAGACGCTGTATTGTGAGACAAAGGAAAACACCGGCAGAGTGAGACCCGAGGTTGAGGCAACTTCACAGGAACCACAAATCATGTGCTTGAAACAAACAAACAAACAAATAAACATGTTTGGTGCCAGAGAGATGGCTCAGAGGTGACCGTTGGGTACAACCAGGGTCATTTATATCTGGAAATCTGGCTGCCGGTTCTCAGAGTTAATGCTTAGCAGTTCTTTGTGTTTCTAAGTTCCTGGTTATAGGCTGAATATTTATGACTCCAAAAATACAAGCAACATGCATTCACTTACTCATTTGTGCTTTCAATAATTACTGAATATCTATGAGTTTAGATACTATGTTACCTCCTGGGCTATGGAAGTTGGCAAAGCAGACATAGTCTTCACCTTTGTGTGGAATAATAAGAAAAAAAAGATAGTCCCATATTGTTCTTTTGGGAAGCAAACCCATTCAGATGAAGTATTTTAGTTTTTCTCTTCTCTGTCCCCCTTTACTCACTCCTCTTTTCCATATTTTCCCGCAGGGTTCCAAAAGTTATTTTCATTGTGATATAGAGCTGATAACATTTGGTTTATTAGATGATGCTATTTGGAGAATATGCGATATAGTCCTGGGGACCAGCCATACATCTGTCGAGCTCATTTCTTTTTGATGGTTTTTAGGTGTCTGGATGTATTAAAAGTCCCTGACAAAGGCCGTTAATGTTTAAGAATACACTTTATCAGTTCGTTCTTCTCTTTTCTTTGTTGTGTGTGCACACACACGTGTGTGGGGGAGGGTGCACTCACCTGTGCGTGTGCACAGAGGCCAAAGTTCCACTCTGGATATTTTTTTCTATTGCTTTCACCATACCTGGAGCTCGCAGTTTGGGTGAGCTTGGTGGGCCAGCACCCTCTGGGATCTGCTCTCTGTCCTCACAGCTCTGGAGTGTCAGATTGGGCTGCTGTACCTGGTTGTCATCATGAGTGCTAAACGTGGATTCTCACTCCTGCACAGCAGGCGCTTTATCCTCTGATCCATCTCCCTGGTTCTTTCGTTCATTTTTTCATTAAGGAAGATTCCAGTGAATGACTACAGTGACTACTGTGGGCCAGATGGTTTCTATAGATACCATACCATGTCTCATGGGTACTTTTGAGATGCCACTTACTCTCTTTTGGTAGGTGAAGAAACTGAGGCCGAGCAAGAGTTTGCTTCTTGTCTAGAGTTTCACAATGACATACGACAGAGCTGGGGTTTGTACTTAAGACTACAAAAGGACAAAGCCTTTTCGCCCTCTTTCTTTCTTACTGTGTCTAGAGTCCTTAGGTGCCCTTTCTAATAACTGTTACTATCTGCAACTCATCTGGGCTCCCCTCGCCTTCTTCAAGTAGGGATGCAGACCGTGACTGCTCCTCACCTACAAGGCAGGCTTTCACTACCCTTTTGTTTATTTTTATGTTAGTTTAGTACTAAAAATACTAATACTCTAATACTCTCACATTGACCTGGTTCCAGTCATAGTACAAAAGTTGGCCACGTCTTTCAACCAATTAAAAAAAAAAAAAGGACATTTTATTTTCTTCTTTTTTCTCAACTAATGGGGGAGATAACCTGGTCATTAAAGTATATTAACAACATGAAGTCTCTATAGATTCTATTTTCACATAGGATTAATAGCTAGCCTTTGCAGATAGAGAAAACAAGATGTGAAGGCATAGCCAAATTAATTTCGATTCACCCTGGAGCTGACGATTAGTTGCAAGAGTAATAAAGGCCACATTGCTAGGCTCATCACACGAAGCCAATCTTGTAACAGAGCGATTGCTCTGGTTGTGCTGGTGGCGTTGAAATCACCATGGCTTAGCATTTCTTAGAAGGTGGTCACAGGGCACTTGTAAATAAATATCACTGGCTGCACATTTTATTTTAGGAACCTTATTTGCTTACCACGAAAATGAAGGTTTTTGCTTGACTTTGAAGTCTGCTCAGCAAGAAAACCGTATTTCTAACCGAACAAAAGCTTTTAACTCTTGATAACTCTTGCCTTTGGTCGCTTTTAGGGCTCTTTGCAATAACTTCCCATAAGCCCCACATATAGCAAACACTAGTGTCAGTAGATAGGGTTTTTTTTTTTTTGAGTTAGAATTAATTGCAAGGATTTAAGGGAGACAGCATGCATTTCCTAGGTTCCCAAAATTTGGGGAGCTCAAGGTTATATGAATGCAACTGCTTGTGGTCCTGATTACTAGGAATGGTGGTGTAAAGTCTGCATGCATACTGGACATATGGCCCATTCCCATAATCCCAACACTTGACTTGGAAGGTAGAGGCAGGAGGATCAGGAGTTTAAGGACAGGCCGGTTTGGGCTACATGAGACTCTTAAAGAAAAAAAAAAAAAAAGAATGCTGGAAAAAATCTACTAGAAAAGCTGTACCTGCTCTTATATCAGTGGCATATCCGAAGTATTCATTTATTGACTCACTCTATTTCAGCAATAATTTATTGACTGTTCGCTGTACATTCTTTTAGGAGAGAGAAAAGGAACTAGATTGATCATGACCTTATTTGTTCTTAGAAACTTTTATAGAATTTATGGGAAAGCTGTCTGGACCAGGAAGTGTGCTTTAAGGGAAGGTTCTTAAACAGTGAATTATTTTTAAATTTAACTTTCTTTTCTTTCATGTATTATCTTAGTTAGGGTTTCTATTGCTGTGAAGAGACACCATGACCATGACAGCTCTTATAAAGGAAAACATTTAACTGGGCCTGGCTTACAGTTTCAGAGATTTAGTCCATTATCATCATGGTGGCATGCAGGCAGATACAATGCTGGAGAAGGAGCTGAGAGTTCTACATCTTGATCTGAAGGCAGTAGGAGACTGCGTCACTGGGTGTGGCTTGAGCATATATGAGACTTCAAAGTCCACCTCTACAGTGACACACTTCCTCCAACAAGGCCACACCTCCTAATAGTGCCACTCCCTATGGGCCAAACATTCAAACACATGAGTCTATGGGGGCCATACCTATTCAAACCACCACATGTATGGCTATGCTTTATGCATCTAGGTTTTATAGTATCTTATCTTTCAATGTTTATGAGATCTCTAGTGATGATCTTTTTTCATTCCTGACATTGTTTGTACCTTTTCCTGGAGTTTATCACCATTGTTTTTTTCAATAAACCAACTGTTTTTTCAATGGAGTCCTCTATTATATAATCTATTTTTTAAAATTAATATATACTTCTATCAGTATTATATACTTGGACTCAATGTTCTATTTTTAATTTCTAATTGTACAACAGTTTCTTCCGAGATTGCAACATTCCTTCCTGCAGGGAAGCCCTTTAAGCAGGGGGAGGTAAGCAACTCAAAATAGCTTCAGGAGGTCCCTGAAACTGACCAGCTTCACTAGGCACCTATCTCTCAGATAAGTCAAGCTGCAAAGAAGACTCAGAGACCAGAGCAGCTGCCTGGAAGAAGCAGGAGCTGGCTAAGCTGTTGGGAAGAGGTTTAGACCAGCTGAGTCACTTGGAAAGGACACTCTCCTACCTGCTCAGCTGCCTGCATGCTGTGCGGTGTGCTCCAGGTCCCCAACTTTGTGAGCTGTCACCCGTGCTGGGGTGGGCTTTGGTGATGCAGCTGTCTTTGAGACACTTCTGCTTTTGTAAATAATCTCTCACTCATATTATCATAAGTAACCTCAATTAAACTCATTGGTTCATCAAATTGGACTTTGGTGGTATCCATACTTTGGTCTGTCTTGGGCGCCCTATTTGGGGTGAGTAGATGTGTGTGTTGTGTCTTCCTAGAAAAAGTTTTGTCAAACATTTCTCAAAATGGTTACTTAGCCAACTGATGTTTAAGTCTTTCTTCATTTTTATTGTGTATTTAGTATTAGACATTTCAGTTTAAATGTGGAATATATATTTGTATATACACTTACATTATATATATGTATACATGTATATATATATTTAATGACATAACTTCTTGACTTACTGATATTTATATGCTCAATTCATAATATTAAAACATAAGGATTGCATTTTTCTATTTATCTGACTTACTACCACTGGGATGAAAGAATCTACTCTGTTATGAGTCTGATCTTTTAAAAATTTTTGAGAATTCCTTCACAGATCCAAATATTACAGCTTTTGTAAATGTTCTGAGTCTTCTTTAAAAGAATATATAGTCTACAGTCATTATGTGTAATGTCTCATATATATATATATATATATATATATATATATATAATGGAAATCTTTTAATTTTTTTTTACATCTTTGTCCCTACTGACATTTTTTTGAGTGCTGGGATTAAAGGCATAAGCTACTATGATGGCAGCCATTACTAACTTCTGTGACTCTCTGTTCTAGCTATGAGACAGGTGTATTGGAGTTTCTTATTATAGTTGTGGATTTGAATATTTTAGGGGTTTTGTTTACACAATCTCACTATGTAGCCCTATATGACCTGGAGCTTGCTATGTAGACTAGACTGGTCTCAAACTTGTGGTGCTTCCCCAACTGCCTCCTGAGTGCTGGGATTACAGGGGTACCACCATGTCCAGCTTTCAGTTCTGTCTCTTTTGCTCTGTATGTTTAGAAGCAATTGTAAGGGACACAAGTGAATTTGGCATCCTTCTAAACTTAGCACAGAATCTGCTTTTGATATTTTTATTGTTAGATTCCTCAAGTCTAGTAATGTTCTTTTTTTAAAAAAAGTCTTATTTATGTGTTAGTCATACAGCTAATGTAGCCTGTTTGGGCTAGGATTTTCATAGCATCTTCTCCCTCTTATCTTCAATTTTATATATTATATTTAAATGTATCTCTTTAATATCTGTGCATATATATGTATTTATAGGTATGTATTTAAACACCCAGTGCAAAAATCTATTTTTAACCACAAATATCGTGTTTGTTTACATAGAAGGAAACTGTTGATATATGTGGGCCTTCATCTATCATCTTACTATTTTCCATTTGTCTCACATAGTCTTTGTTCTTTTGAAAAATCTCTTCTTTCTTTGCCTTTGGATTATTTTCTGTGATCCTAAGTTCAACATTATCTTCCTGTTCTTCTATTATTTATCCTAAGGATTAGATTATGTATCCTGAAGTATCAAAGTCTAATACGTATTAGTATTTTCCCCTCATACTCAGTAAAGCGAAGCTCAGAATAGCCTCCCTCAAAGTGTGATTTGTAGAACGAGCAGCTGTTCTACGCACTGTTTCCAGTTAATGATTTCAGAAGCTTGAAACAGAATTGAAATCAACTACATCACCGGGCATGCTGTTTATTTCAGCTGACATTTTCGCAAATCATACCGTGTGTGTGTGTGTGTGTGTGTGTGTGTGTGTGTGTGTGTGTGTGTGTTCAGCTCAAAATTTTATATATGCTAAGCATAGACTCTGCAATTGAGCTACACTCTCAGCCCAAATGATAACTTTCTAAATTAAGGAAGTAGTGTATGGAATTAAATTTTGGAGCAAGCTTCTTATTTTGCTGTGGAGTAGTGTTTTGAGTAGCACCGCCTTAGAACACTGTGACCCGACTTAAACTAACGTCTAAAACCAGATGTGCTCTTCTGTCATACCCCATGATTCTCTGTTTTAAACCGCAGAGGACATTATTGCTGTGGCTTTACAAATTTAGTATATTTTATATTTACCTACATATAACCTTGTGTTGCTCACTCCTATTTGTATCCCCAGGTTTTCATATGGGACCATTTTCTTTCTGCTTAGAAATACTCTTAGGAGCTGAGGGGACGGCTCAATAGTAGCAGTACTTACCATGCAAGAATGAGGACCTATATTTGGATCCCAGTGTCCCTATAAAAAAACCTGGCATGGCTGCACGTGTCTGTAACCCCAGCATTGGAGTGGGGAGTGGGCAGAGGTAGGTGGATCCTGGGAGCTCGCTGACCAGCCAGCTTAGCCCCAACAGTGCGCTTCAGGCTCAATAAGATACCTTATCTCAAGAGAATAGGGCAGAAAGCTCTAGAGGAAGACAGGTGTTCTCTAGACATGTGGCTTCTGCATGTGAATGCACAGGTGCAGACTGCACACACATGGACCCGTTCACACACACCACATGCACGCACCCTTCCCAAACACTTTTTAGTACCTTTCCTTAGTGTAAGATTTCTTGACAAACTGTATTCATCTGGAGATATTTATTTCCTGTAGCTTTAAAGGATAATATCACTGAGTGTGCATTTTCTCTCAATACTTTTAAGAAAACAATCTGCTGTATTTTGGCTTCTTGGGTTTGTAAGCTGTGTGTATCTTAACTGTGCCTGAGAGAGAAGTCCTCTTCCAACTGTTATAAATGTCTCCTCTTGCTTTTTGGATGTCTTTATAATGATCTGCCTCTCATATTTTTCTTTCTTATATTGCGCTTGGGGTTCAGTGGACTCATTAAGTCAGTTTCTAAGATATTTGGCTAACCTCTGACCTTTCTAAATTCTCGTGCTTTGAGACAGTGACTTTCGTAAATAATAGGTCTTTTCACCAGGCTTTGTCTGTCTCTCATGCTCTGTTCTGAATTTTTATTCTTTTTCTCTGGCTTCAGTTTGGTTACAACAGTATTTAGAGTTTTGGTTTCTAATTCACTAATTTCTTCTTCTTTCCCTTTTAGTTTGCTATGAAAGCTCTTTACTCAGATCTTAATTTTGGATATAACACCTTCATCCCTATTTCATTTGATTCTTTTTAAGCTTTTTAGATTTCACCAAAATTCTTATTTTTTTCCATTTTTACTCCCTTGATTGTATTTAATTAAAATACAATCTGCTATGCAGATGCTATACATGTCTATTTGTATTGTTTGTTATTCCCTTAGATTTTGATCATTACTTTCTTTCTTAGAAGTCTAGTTATTTTAGAGTGTTTTTTAGACACTACATGTGAAAAATTGTAGTGAAGACTTAAGGCCTCAGATACTTTCACCTCTCCTTATGGAAAGAACATATTTGATTCTGTAAAATGCTAGGGGATACTTAATTCCTCATCACCCCACTTTAGTCAGGAATTGAGAAGATTTGAACTTCAATCTCTATGTAAAGATGTCCTTGTTCCTTTCACCTTTCTTTGAGGATGTAGAACCTCAGGGTCTGTGGCGGTTGGTTTCATCTTTCCCTTCAACTGGGCCACTGTAGCTAAACATTATGTTGTGCCAATATTGGTTTAAATGTTACTACGTGCTTTCCAGGAGTTTGTTTGTTTCTCTTTAGGTGAGAGTAACATTTAAGTCAATACATTTTAAGTAAAGCAGATTGCCTTTAGTCAGGAATTGGAAAAAAGGTGTCACTGATGTGCTACACATAGTGTCTCCCTACTTTCTCAGAAAGAGCTCTTTAACAGATGCTTCCGTGCACGATCATGCACTTATGGTGAGTTTGGAACACACTGGGTCAGAGAAAAGACTGAGGTCTCCAGATTGCCTTTAGACAATTGGTTCTTCTCTAGATTTATATCTTGCTGATTTTCCCTGAAGATTCTGGATTTGCCCATCAAATTCTTAAACGTGTGTTAGTGTCCTATTGATTATTTTCCTCTAAAGAACCCTAACATAAGAGCCCAAAACACAATAGGAATTTACAGGGGCCCCTTTTCTTAGCAGGCTCAAAACTCTAACTTCTGTTGCCCTGAAAGTTCATTGAAAACTCTGCTCAGTTTCTCGGCCTCTTGGCCATGTCTATATAAATTGGAAATTTCCCTAGAGGAAAAATGACCCCAGGCACCAGGCTCATATTCATTTCCTTCTCTTTTGGGGTTTTGGTTCTCATAATGATTCCTTGCCATGCTAGTTTCTGGTGCTGTCAAGTAGATTTTGAGCTATTTTCTTAGCTTTCTGAGTTGCTTGCTCTCCATGAGATACTTGATCTGGCTTATCTACTCTGTCATTTCCAGAGTGCTTTCCTGGGACGAATGTCTGTCCTTCTTGAAGAAAATCTAGGCAGGAAATCAGAAGAAGAACTCAGTTTTGCTTTTATTAATTTCATACCTAAGGTGAGACAGCAGGGAAGAGGTGGGATACATTAGTAGAAAACTCAGAAAACAAATCTCTGCAGGAGAGACCTGGTATTATTGAGTATATAGATAACATTTAAAGTGATATAAATGAATGAGATAGCTTAAAGAGAAAGTCTAAACAAAGTGTGTGTGTGTGTGTGTGTGTGTGTGTGTGTGTGTGTGTGTGTGTGTTGGGGGCCCAGTGCAGGAGAGCTTATTCGGGAATCCCAATGTTTAAGCATGAGTTAGAGGAGGAGGTTTGAGTGACATGTTGGAGGTGTTTGTCAGGTGAGAATATGGAATCATACAAGCGAAGAAAAAAGAGGACTTAAAGGAGTGGAGGATGGTCACAGTGATTGATGTGAGGACAAGCGTTACAAAATGGGCTTAAAAAGTTTCTGAGTAGTGAAGTCTCATGAATGTACCAAGGCACTTGATAAACGGCCAAACTTTGCAGCTGAGTGGGTGGACAGCCACAGCAAGAGTGATTCAGGGATGTGGGAGGCCTGCCCAGCAGCAATCACCTCGGTGCCTTTCAATCTCTAATCTGATAATGAGTTCCATGCCACGTACACCTGAAAGACCCATTTGAAACCTTTGCTCTGTCCTTTTGGCAAATGATTTGGGTAATGCCTGTCAAGAGCATAGAAAGATAGTGGTGTTCCTACTTTGTCCCAATCTTCTCAGCTCTTCGGGGAAGCAGACGTGTACTTCTTCAAACTTGCACACAGCTGCAGTCTGGAGGTGAGCTTTCATTGTCCACCCACGCAGAACTCAGTTGGATTCCTCACCACAGGCAGGAGGCAGTGGGATCGCACCTTTCTCATCCTAAATTGAAGGCTCGTCCGTGACAAGCTTTTAGAGTTTTGATGCTTCCGTGCAGTTTTTTAAAAAATAGGTTTTGGTCCAGGGGAATGTGAAGACTACAGTAAAACCCATTGCTTCTACTTGACAATGTTTCAGGAAAGTCCAGGGTCAAGGACTGAAAAGAGGTGTCAGTAATATGCTGCACACATGGCCTCTGCATTTCCTAGGGAGGGTTAAAGAGTGCTTGCCTCCCCGTGGCAGCGTGCTTGTGTATTTAGGGTGAGTTTGACAACAGGGACGTGCTTGCAGCCGTTTCAACTATGGCGAAAAGAGGCAAATGGGTAGAAAGAAAAGCAGTGACCCCAAAACCCATGTCCCTGTGCGTAAGCCTGGAGTAAAATAGGTCCTTCTCCGAGCCTATAGACTTGGAACCATGTGTAAAATGAATTTACTTACTTCTTTAATTTATCCGATTCCTACCTGATGAGGCAAGAAGAGCCCATGAGTTAGGCATAAATTATAACAAACTGGTTCATTTAAAGAGAATGCTTTAGATATATACCATTCTGCTACTTTGGGGAAAGCTATTTGGACATAGTTTAAGGCACCATTAAATATGATCTTTAATCAGTGCAATCTCAGCCAAGCTGTCTAACGCTGCTTATTTGGCGACTCTTGATGGTTATTAAAGAGGCTCTATTTATATATGGTAATACCTTCATGAAGGAGATTAAATAATTTGTTGAGTTATTGGAGAGATAGTACAATCCTGAAATATGTTCGTTCTGGGTATTGAGTCATTTAATCTCTCTGATTTTGATCCTTAAATTAAAATTAGTAGCAACAGAAGGCTTGTCCTGCCTGCACCACTGCATTATGAAGAAAATCAAGCAGGAGAATGCATGGAAGGCTCTTCTAGATCAATGTAGGACTTGGCTCATTACACCGTATTTAAAACTTTTCTGGAAGCCATGACAAAAGCTTTACCTCTGGTCAATCACCAGTGTGGGGAAGGCTCTCTGTACATTAGAACAATGTCCAGAACCCAGAACTATTCAGAACTATTGCAGACTCTGAGAATTTCTCAGAAGACTAGTATAAGTTCCAAGGAAAATAACTATGGGCTCCAACTGCGCGAAGGTTTTAAGATTAGCCATTTTGACATTACAGAAAGGAAAATACATTTCCTTTGGCTGGTGATGGCTTATAGTAGACAATTCTGCCCACACCAGATCTATGTAGGGAAGAGAGAAGGGTTCAGAGAAGGAAAAGTAAAGAGGAGGGATGAGAAAGAGGAAGAGGGGAATGGGAAGAAGGAGGAAGAGGAGGAGTAAAGATGAGAAGGAGGAAGAGGAAGAAGAAGAGATTGTTGAAGAATGAGAACACAAAGGAACACTGGAAAGTACTAATGTGTCAGACCAACCCCCCCCCCCCCCCCCCCCACCCCCCTCCCCCACCCCCCCGGCTGGGTCAGTAGAGAACAAGATGTAAAGGTTCACTGTTTCAAAGAGCTTGGAGATCATTTGCTCCACAGACGGTGTTGTGCCCTGGGCGCGAGACCCCCGAAGAGACCACCATAGACACGAACTCATTGAAATGCAAAAGCAAGGTTTATTTCAATTCAAGCCATGGCAGGGACCTCAGTCGAGCACCCCGACACAGCAGAGGCTAGATGAGGTGCCCACCCCTCTGCAAGCTCAGTTTTTAAAGGCAAAAACCACAAGGTTACATCATTTAGGGGTGCGAGTATGGGTACAATTCTGATTGGCTCAAGTTTTAGGGGCTTTTCAGAATTCTGTGTTATCTTACTTTGTAGTTTTAACCGGTTGTTTGTTAAACTTTATAGACTACCTCCGGCATTGGGGCATTCTATGGTTAATCAATTGCTACCAGATAGTCCTTCAAACAGCCTGACTTTGTCCTGGGACCTATGTCAGCAGTTCTGAGAAGTTTGAAACTCAGGCCTGTTTCAAGCTGGGGTAAGGGGCTTGCTTGAAATGAGGGTGCTTTGGTTCTTCAGTGATAAGTTTCCCATTTGGCGCTGACACAGATCATGTTCCTCAGTCACTGCTCTCTTCCTGCTCAGTTGAGATATCAGCTCACCAAGGCAAAGAGCCATCTCAAAGCTGAAATGTGAGGAAGGAACTCGAGGCCATGAGACGCAGTGTGTGAGAGACACCACACTGCAGTCATTTATCAGCTACTCCTGCTTGATGAGGTGATCAGGGCCAGCAGGTCAGGCACAGGACTTTGAGGAATCTACCTAGAAGGTTCTAGGTGCCTGCTGTAAGGCAATTAGAATAGGCACACACACAACGGCTCTTATTCATCTTCCCTATTATGGTCCCAATCTAAAATGTTCTCCTTGCCAACCATGGTTCATTTTGAGTACATGTTTCCCTGCTGCTGTTACTATTTTGGGAGGCTCTGGGATCTTTAGGAGGTGGAACCTAGCTGGAAGAAGTAGGTAACCAGGTGGAGGCCTTTCAAAGTCACATACAGACTGTACCTTGGTTCTGGCCTGCCCTGTTTCCTGGTACACCACTGTGTGAAATCTCTTGTACTTGCCCCTGCTAATACAGACAGAGATTCTGCTAGTACAGACTCCCTTCTCTCCTGTGATGGACTGAAACCCTTCTGAAATGGAGGCAGAATTAATCTTTCCTCATGTAAATTATTTCTTCTGGGTATTCTGGTCACATCCTTTTTCCAGGTGGAAACTCAAGACCTTATTGGCTTGGAGCTACTTTACCAGAGTTTCATTCCTGAAAATGTTGGGTAAAGCTGTTGGAGATTAAATCAACAGATACTGGCCCAGGTCTTCAAGGTGAGGACATTACTTTCTTGAGGCTGCTACAAAAAGAGGCATACACTGCGTGGCCTTAGCCGCAGTTTAGTGGTAATGCCTCACAGTATGGAAGGCTGGAAACCTTTAAAAAACCACTTCCTAGCTTGTGAAACACTCATCACTCTAAGTTCATGTGGTATTTTCCCTTTGTGCATATATGTATAGCACTTCGTCTGCGTTTCCTCTTTTCAGACGGACACCATTGCCTTGGATTAGGACCTGTTTTAATGATGCCATGTTCACTTGATCATATCATCTTCAAAGACTTATTTTCAAATAAAGTCGTAGTCTGCAATACTAAGGGTTATGACTTCAACATGATTTAACTTATAGGGCAATTCAGTTTTTCTCAAGTGTCGGGGCTCTGGCTTTTGGAGCTATAATCTAATAATTTTCTTAATGACATTACATCTAGCACTGGAGTTGACCTCTCAGGACATTTCCAGTAATTGACCATGCATGTGAATTCTGTATTTATTGTGTGAAATATGTCTTCCTGTGGTTGAGAGACTGGGGAGTGGCCAGCAGGAGGCAATGCCCTGTTTCAGAGAATGAGTCTTGTGAAACTGAGAGTGAGACTGTGCCGTGGTCTTACTACAGGAATGGAGCCAGACCACTCCAGGCTGGTCAACTGGCAGATGCCCTAGGATGAGGTTTCTCTACAGACCATGTGGCTGTAGGCATCAGGAAATGCCAGGAAACAGCCATGTTCTCTACCACTGGGCAGAGCACAAAAGCATGTGAGGTGGATAGAGCTCTTTCACAATTGCCTAAGAACTCTGCTTCCCAAGGGAGGAAAATCAGTTAAATTTGTCTTTGGAGCTCTCCACTTCTTCTTCACGGTTCCTCTGTGCTATTGTGACACAATCCTTTCCAATTCCCTCAAACACCTGGGACTGAGTTCTGCCCCTCTTCTTGTGAAAGAAATTCTTTCCTTTTCCTTTTGTTTTGTTTTTCAAGACAGAGTTTCTCTGTGTAGTCTTGGTTGTCCTGAAACTCACTCTATAGACCAGGCTGGCCTGGAACTCAGAGATCTGCCTGCCTCTGCCTCCTGAGTGCTGGGATTAAAGGGTGTGCACCACCACGGCCTGGTGAAAGTAATTCTTAATGAGAGATCTAAAATATATAGATTCACATTTAGATCAAGACGGCTGCTATGAGTTTAGAGTGGCTTCTGTCTTTAATGTAGCACAGGTGATTAACAAGGCCTTTTATTGGAGGAGCAAAGTTCTAAGGCTGTAAGATGGGTCCTTCGGGTCCTTCAGACACCTCTTTTATTAACTAATCAGCCCCTAAATTAAAATTAATTCATCCTCTACAATTGTCAGTGATCCAGAGATGTGCTGATCACATTAGCAATTTTTCTTTAGTTCTAGGAAGAGGTAAGATAAAAAGTTATGAGAATATAATCTAAACTCATCTGCAGTGCCCAGCCTACCTGCCTTTGTGCTGTTCCACTGCATCTGTCTAGGATCTGACAGGATGGGACTTGCTATGCGGTCATTATTCAACCCTTTTCTTAGTTGGCTTGGAGATATGAACACCAATTCTGTTTATCCTTGGGTGTTTCCTTTCCGCCGTGATCTCCATGACCGTGTCCAGTAATGCTGAACCACTGTAAGAGAAGGGTTCCCTTCTTTTAAGAGTGAAATCCCCATTTCCTCTTGATGGCCCTCTGTCTCCCTCAGCCTTTTGACTAACTCAATCAAAGAGAAGAGGAGTACAGAGCTTGACACAGGTTAGGAGCCTGATAGAGTTGCTGAAGATGGCCCTGGCTGAACTTTTCATGGCTGTCTCAACTCTCATCTGTCCATCACGGTTCAGAGACATAGCTTACTCAACCCCGAAGATGGTCATCAGCTACCAGGAGGCCTCCATGGCAGAGAGCTGACCCATCACCCCCTGCTTCACAGTATCTTCAGGGGAACAGGCAGGATTATCTGAGAGACTCAACACTAAACCAGAAAATCCTGGCTTGGTTTTCTCTTTTTCTCTGGCAATTAACCTCACATCTGGACAGACCACACTGGCAAGTGTTGGATACAGGCAACAGGACCAGCAGATAATAAATAATGTAATGAAAAATACATCCCAGTAAGCCCAAGTGATGTGAATGTAGAGTTCTTAGTAAGTATCACATGCTTACAGACACTTAGTACTTTGTATTATCACCACAGAGGCTTATTTATTCTGGTTTAAAAATTATTTTACGTGGAAAGTATGGTTGGGGAGGTAGGAGTTCTTGGGAGACCAATCCAAAAATCACATCTAACTAGCTTCTCCTGGACAAATGCATTTTTAACTTGATTTTCAGTTCATTGACTTTCTTTGGCCTTGCCAGCAGGTGCTATTACATGGGTTGAGAACTCTCACAGAGAACGGAAAGATGAAGACTCAATTCTTTGAAAATAAGTTTTATGTTCTCAGTAGACACCCTAAGGCATGAAATTCTCATTTGGCTAGGTGAATTCTTTCAGGGTCATGCTGAAATTTGTTAATGGCTTGTTGCCTGCCCACCCACACTCTTTCATTTGGTGTATAATGATGCTTAATTAATTTTTGAATTAGAAATGTAAATACACCAACCCTTCCCAACATCATAACCTCTCATTCTAAAAACATATCTAAAAATGCAGTCTCTCAAGTCAGGGAAATGACTCACTTGGTAAAGTACTTGCTACAACATGAAGACCTGAGGTTAGTCTCCAGCACCACACAGGAGCAAGGCATGGATCCCTGAGGATCAGTGAGCTCCAGATTCAGCAAGACTTTGCCTCAAAAAATGTGGAGAGTGATTGAAGAAGACACTCAATATGACTTCTGTCCTCCACATACATGGGAATGCATGTGTGCATGTACCCCCACCCTCACCCCAAGTACCTTCCTATTATTAACACATTTTCCAGGTTCTGTCCATTAAAGGCAGCCAAAGCCAATAATTTCTCATATGCATGTTCATTCATCTACTAAGATTAAATAGTATGTCAGTCACCCATCCATCATCTGTCTATATCCATACCAACCCACCATCTATCTATTATTATATCTATCATTGACCTAATTCTTTGTAATGGCTATACAACATTTATTTTATGAATATTTCATGACTTAGGGCGCTGTTGATATTTGCATGTTTTGCCTGAAGTGATTTCTGAGATGCGTGTGGGAGAGGATGCAACTTTTATTTTGATACTAGGGCATAACCTTCTAGTTTGTGGGGACAACAATAGGGCTATTGCAAAAGCTGGGTGGGAAGAGGAGAGAACTGTCGTCAGAGAACAGGCATCTCATGGGAAACTGGGTGACATATTGCTACAGGACATGATTTCATTCTTTTCTCTACTTTCTTAGGAAATTCTAAGCAAAACAGACACCATTGACAAATGCATTAGATGCTTACTTACTATTCAGCAGAAATTATTGTATATTTTCTATATATACTGGTTTAGGGAGAGAGCCGTGGACAGAACAATGCCCTTGCTATAATGCCACTTGCATTCATGGGAGGGGATAGAGTTAAAAATCTAGGGCACAAATAAATCTTCTGAAGACAACTAAATCAGGGCATGGGGCTTGGGAGAATGGAGGCTGTTTGAGTCACTTTCTGGAGAGGGGGAGCAGATGATGATGCTTCATTGCTAGGTGGGCTCAGAGTGGGCACTGAGGCCACCTGCCAATACCTGCCAGTCCCTCATGTACTCCTATTCACATTTACACACTGGGAAGTCCCATTGCTCTCCCCATAGCCAAGAATAAAGGCCTATCTTCTTCCCAGGCATTTGCTGGAACTCCTTGGGGGAGGATAAAGATCTGAACATAGATACAACCTGAATAAGGGAAAGGTTGCCTTAGGGAAAATGTGAATATTCTACCAGTAGATTAATTCAGCACCCCTGAATTACCATAGGGTTTCTCATCATTCACTGTTTAGCAGGGGGCAGGGAAAATTATTCATTATTAAACATGAGCTGAAATGAAAACGCCACACTTTGTAAAACATGCAAGGTTACCTACTATGGTAACTGCTTGTGGAGTTTTTAATGTGTCTGCAGCATGGCTAATTAATTTGCTCTGAGCTTCACTGGAATTCTTATTTGAGATGATTGTCTTGGTAACTGAAATGCATCATAGAGAGCAGGAACATTAGAAATGCCATTTAGGGGCTGCTGTAACAATCTGAGCCCTTTCCAGGGCTTCCCCAGCCTGCAGCTGTCAGTCCTAACCCCGGCCCCTGTCTAGTTATACCAGCATTGCAGGGTGGGCACCGTTTGCTGGAGGTTGCACAGCTTTGACTACAGTATGGTGTTGTGGGTTAGCATATGTGATCTCAGGTCAGACCTGTATAGGCTCTCACATTAGCTAGCAGCCACTTACTCTGTGACCTCAGGCATTTAACGGCACTGTTCCCTTCCCTGTAAACTTTGAATGATTTTAGTACCAGAAATACTGCAAAGGCTGTGTACATCAGGTGCCCTTTCAAAGCCCCCAGTTCATGTCACTAAGTGAATCCTCTGCTTTCTTCTCTGTCCTCTCCACTTCTTCTCTTCACTTTAAATCACCATTATCAACCTTCCTCTTTCTCCTTTGTGCTTGTTTTTAGACATGCAATTTATGTGTTGAGATTTGAAGTACTATGTCAAAACTGGGCAAAGTATAAAGGACAATATTGACATAACCATCTTCTAAGGCCTCAAAGAAGCAAGAAGCTGGGTGACCTGAGCCCTGGTTGGGGCTTTGCTGTGACCATTTGACTAGAGTAAGCCTTTTCACTGGCCTCCACTCTCCTCCTTGGTAGGACAGAGAGGAAGAAATCAGCATAACTCAGGTTCCATCCCATTCTCAAAGAAGTGGAGTCTAAATAAATGACTACAGTTAGATAAATTAGGGTGTGTTTGTCAGTGAATAGGAAAGAAATGATTAACAGTTCCTTAATCAAATTGGATAGACTTGGAAAAATTAAAGAAATCTTAGCAAACGGTATCCAGCATTATCTATGAAAGATTTTGCAACCAAGCTGGAGTAGTTTGTCTTTGTATCTTCTAAATTGAGCTCATTTACTAATACATTTATGTGTATATAGGGCCCTTAACAACACTGGGACATTTTCCAAGGTCAAAGTGGTATCTTATAAATCTTTGTATCTCCTGGATTAATAGCTTGCTATTTTGCTAAATGAGTATCTGTCAATGTAAGTGAAAAATAAGAAAACAATACAGGGTCCTGGGTAATCATCATATTATCCAGTACTATACCACCTTTATATCTTTGGTCTACCAGCAACTTATAAATTAGTACATTGTTGAGACTTCTATTTTAGTCTAATGGTTTGCATATATAATTCCTTGGAAGCTCTTAATGCATCACAATTGTTATTAAATAACAATTAACCTTGTGAACAAAGGAGAAGTCACAAGCGTTATTTATTACTTTGCCAGTTTCAATAAAGATCTACTGTGCTAATAGTTTTTCATGGAGACAGCTGCCATCAGTTAAATAAAAACATCATTAAGTGGCAACCGCAAGTATCAATAGCGGGAGAAGCCACTGGTTTTCTGCTTGTTGACAGGCATTAACTGGTTTATGAGTATCCATTCTGATAGCTTTCTGTTGTGTGGTGGTATTTTATGGCTGTCTGTTAAACACATCCACATCCACAAATGTTTATTGAATCTTATTGTTGAAGGGCATGTTAACAACCTTTTACCAAATGTTTTTCAAACTGTGGCCAAAGATCTCTTTGGAGTTTCTGTGAGTCTTTTAAGGGACTTTCTAAATGTTGGAAGGTCTGTGACAGAGGAGGATTTTCTGCATGAAACAGTAGGACCTTTTGACTTAATTTTTGACTTAGCTGTCTTAATTCAGAGTTCATTTTGGTACAGTCTTTGTAAGGTGGCATGCCACAGCTGTGCAAATCAATCTTATAAAGTCGTAACACCCAGGTACATATCAGCAATAATATCTAATGGCTACTATTTATTTATTTATTTATTTATTTATTTATTTATTTATTTATTTATTTATTTATTTATTGGTTTTTTGAGACAGGGTTTCTCTGTGTAGCTTTGTGCCTTTCCTGGAACTCACTTGGTAGCCCAGGCTGGCCTCGAACTCACAGAGGTCCGCCTGCCTCTGCCTCCCGAGTGCTGGGATTAAAGGCGTGCACCACCAAAGCCCAGCGGCTACTGTTTATTTTATAAAAAATTTTTCATACCATATATTAGGATCAAGCTTTTCCCTCCTTACTGTTTCCCAGGTCGGGTTTGGGGAGCAACCAGTAGTTTTGGCAATAGTCCGAGATGTTTAGGGGAGTTCATGAGCACCTGTGGCCAATGATTCAATTAGATGTAACCAATTCCTAGAACTGGATATTTCACTTGGTGGTGAATATATCTAGTTGGGACACTGTCTTCTCTATTATTTGATGACTTCTTTTAAGTTCTTTCATATATGCAGATATTTTAGGAAACTTCTACAGTTCTACATTTTCCACACGGTCCTTGAAATGGCCCTTGGTGTTAGTTGTCCTCCCTGTAATCTCTTCCTTCCTCCTCCCCATTTAATGTTCCCATTCCAGTATTCCCCTCCTATCTTCATAACTGTGTGTATCTATTACTGTTCCCCGGGAGATCCTCCCCTCCCCCCTCCTCCCTTACTCCATATCTAACCTCTGGGATTACACAGATTGTAGTTCACCTATCAAAGGCTTAAAAACTAACATTCACATATAAAAGAAAACGGACACTATTTGTCCTTGTGGGTCTGGATTATCTCACTTGGGATGATTTTTTTTCTAGCTCCATTCATTTTAACTGTGCATTTCATAATTCCATTTTTAAACAGCTGAATAATATCCCATCACGTAAATGTACAACACTTTCATTATCCATTCATCAGTTGATAAACAGCTAGCTATTTCCAATTTCTGGCTATTATGGATAGAGCGGCAATGAATATGAAT
>CABHPQ010001357.1:5996-54540 GCA_902168405.1 Peromyscus aztecus | reverse complement strand
TTCCTCAGTAACCATTTTCTTCAGTGTTCCTTCAGCCAGCCCTCCTCGGATGGCTCTGGGGGTAAAGGAGCATTCTTAGAACAGGGCGGCACACTGTGTTCACTGCTTGGCCATGTCACAAAAATAAAGTATGTGGCCTGGCCATGCAGTCAGGTTAGGTGGACACTTTCCTTCTAATGGACATGGTCAGGAGCACCACACTTCTCAGCAGCCAGCAAGTCCCATGTTCTTCTTCTACTGTCATGCAGACTCATGACCTAGGGTATGGGGTGCACCTGTTTGACGGTTCGATTACCTCATTAGTGGAGCAAACAAGCTCCGAGGAACCTCAAACTCTGAGCGCAGAGACGTGAGCAAGGCCACACGCAGAGCTTGATAGTGGCAGAGAAGAGGTGAGTCCCAGGGCCTCCGGTTCAGTCCACTGCACCATGTGTGACTGTCACCTCCCACCCTAGGTCCAGAAGAACTCAGAATTAAGCACCACTGCACTCAATGAACTTTGCTCTGAGCCTGGCAGGTAACACCATTTACCTCTCTGCTCAAACCAAGTGCTGCTGGAGACCTAGGGGGCAGGGACGAGGAGGAGGGAGATGGACAAACATTCGGGAGTGTTTCTGGGTCTTACTTTACCTTTCCACTGCCATCCGTGCCACCCTGGCCCTCAGCAGGCTCCTACACATACATACCACTATCTAATGAAAGAATGTATGGTCCACTTCAGACTGATGAACATTCATTCCATGGCAAGAGGGCGAACAGCAGGGAGGTAGGGGGCGTGTGTGGGCAACAGATGGAGGTCGGAGGTTGCAGGGGCTGAAGGGGACAGAAGCTCACTCTTGGCTATTTGTTTCTTGGCTCCAAAACTTTACTGGTATGACAAAGACCCAGTGGTCAGGAAGCACATTTCTACTTGTTTGAGACAGCCCAAGGGAAGAGGAATATTAGAAAGGATTGTAGAGTGAACACTGAGAGCAGAAGCCACTGTCCCACCGTGCTAAGATCTCTAAAACTGGAAGCCATTGTCCCACCATGATAAAATCTATGGGACTGGAAGCCACTGTTCCACCGTGCTAAGTAAGATCTCTGAGACCAGAAGCCAGTATCCCACCATGCTAAGCCCTCTGAGCCTGACAGTCAGTGCACTGGAGGCCTCATCAGTGTTCACTGCTGTGTTTACTCTCAGGGATAATGATTATATCAGCCACCAGGTGAGAGGGAGGAAGAAGGAGCTTGCGCCAGGCTGGCAGACGACGCTTGATTCCTGCTCTATGGCTTATACTTGCATAGGAAGTGCTGTGGCTCGTCACATCTGTTTTTGTTCCAATTTGTAAATTCTGTAAGAAAATAAACAGACACTTAACCCAAGCTAATTCAGTGCTGAATTTACCAGAATTATCTGTGTTTTTCTTGGAGTCCCGGACAAGGGCCGGCCGTGGTTATTTCAGGAGCCAGTGTGGGTAGGATATGGTATTGTTTAGTCCAAATGTCCAGCAATTGCTAGCTGCCTAGCTGTCTAGATGTTGCTCTGTGGGTATTTTGTAGATATTCTTGATACTCAGATCAAAATATTGAACAAAGCGGGCCAGATGAAGGGCTTCCTGGAGCAGAAGATTTTTCCCTTTAATTGCTTTGGACTCAGTCTTTCCACATCAACTCTTGCAGTAATTTCCAGCTCGCCCCCTCCCCCGACCCAGCAAATCTCCGCTTCTCATTACTGGTTCTCTGGGGGTCTCTGACTAACGCAAACACCCACTTTCTCAAATCACAGAAGATGGTGCAAGCTCTGCTTCAGCACTCGGGAGGAAGCAGCATCTGACACAGACCCAGGGGAGGCTCCATTTGTGTGTGGTGCTTGGTTTAGTTGTTGTTGTTGTTGTTGTTTATTAAGAGTTATTTTTCAGTTTTATTTATATGTGTGTGTGTGAGTGTGTGTGTGTGTGTGTGTGTGTGTGTGTGTGTGTGTGTGTGTGTGACACAAAAGGGCATCAGGTCCCCTGGAGCTGGAGTTACAAGAGGTTGTGAACTGCCCAACGTGAGTGCTGGAAACCGAACTCCCACTGTCTGTAAGAGCAGCAGTAACTGCTGAACTCACTCGTTTTATGTCAACATGACCCACGCGAGAGTCATCAGAGAAGAGGGAGCCTCAATTGAGAAAATGTCTCCATGAGATCAGGCTGTAGGCAAGCCTGTAGGACATTCTCTTAATTAGGGATTCATGGGGAAGGGCCCAGCCCACTGTGGGTGGGGCCCATCCCTGGGTTGGTGGTCCTGGCTTCTGTAAGAGGACAGGCTAAGCAAGCTATGATGAGTAAGCCAGTAAGCAGCACCCCTCCATGGCCTCTGCATCAATTTCTACCTCCAGGGTTTTGCCCTTCTTGAGTTCCTGTCCTGACTTCCTTTGATGATGAACTGGGATATGGAAGTATAAGCTGAATAAACCTTTCCTTCCCCAACTTGCTATTGGTCATGGTGTTTCATCCTAGCAGTAGAAACCCTAACCAAGACAACTGCTGAGCCATCCCTCCAGCTCATTCTTTGTGTTTGACATGGTTGCATCAAGGACCTGGGGGTGGCTTTCCTAGACTCCACAGGCAAGCTCTGTGATGCTCCAAGTTTCTGAAAAGCTCCTTCAAAGACCTGCAAGCCATTGTAACCAGTCATGTCCCAACAACGGGTTACTCACTTAGAAAGAAGGACTGAGCCAGAAACCGGGGACCTTTGGGGGACTGAAATACATATTTGTAGGAGATGTCCAACTATTTCTGTCCTCAAAATGGAATTCCTCAGTCCTTGTCATCCTGGAGAGGTTGTGGCAGAATGCTGAGTTTCCCCCTAGCCAGTGTCTGCTTGGGTCTTGGCCTGCAGGTCTGAGCCTGTCTCTGCTCTTATTCCCCATACTCCAGAGACACAAAGGGTAGTTGTGTGAATGTCCTAATTCAAGGGGCTGTAGTTGGAGCACCAGAACATGATGAAATGGGGGCCATAGGCTTGTTATGTTCCTAGCATGGAACCAAGAGTGTGTGCACAAGCCTGCTGCCCTGCAGAACTCAGGTTGGACCGCTGGACACGTGCTGTGTAGGGTCCTTTGGTACATCCACTGAGCCCAGAGAAGAGTTGGAAGAACAGCTTCAGGTGACCACCAGTGGCTTACCCATGGATGGCCACCTAGACTGGTACCTATTCTAATCTCCTCCTGCCTGCCTCCCTCCCACAACACTAAAGAGGGAAGTGCTGGGAATGGGGGTGGGCAGTGTGGGCACACCAAACCCAGGCAGTGAGCTCAGCCGATTTACGCAGGCACTGTGTAAACATTAAGGTGACAAGGATTCTGCCTTCTCCCTCCCATAAGGAGACATCTGAGGCACAGAGAAGGAAGAAGCCTGCGCCAGGAGAGGCAGTTCAGGAAGATGGAGATGCCATATTTCTACAAGGTCATTCAGAACACAGAGCTCCTGCCCTTGACCCCAAGCCAGACTGAACATAGCTTGTCTTTTTTCCTTCTTTCTTTTTTCTTGCAGCACTGAAGACTGAACCCAGGCCCTCAAAGACACTCGACAATTGCTCTACTGATGAGCTATAGCCTCTGCTCTCTTCTCACTTTTTTTTTTTTTTTTTTTTTTTTTTTAATAACACAGGGTCTCACTACATTGCCCAGGCTAGCCTTGAACTCACTCGGTAGTCCGGTCTGGCCTTGAACTTGATGAGGCTTCTGCCTCAACCTTCCAAGGACTGAGATTACAGGTCTGTGCTAGTTTGCAGTCCCCAATGAAATTGTGGGTCACAAAACAGATGATTATGCCGAGTGGAGAGCCCCAAGGGAATGACAAAAGGACATGAGGGACAAAATACCCAGAAGTCCTTCCTAAATAGCAAGGAAACGGGAACGGGTCCTGTCACAGAGAGCAGAGTTCATGCATGACTGTGCATCGCTAAAAATTCATTCTACGGATACAAGATAGCACTGGGGTACGGGCGGGGGGTGTCTCATGAAGATTCTCTCTTTAAGCTCTACCCTTCTCCAGCTTTTCGCTAGCCCTGTACCTTTCCCTGGGTTTTTAACTACCTACCTAATTTGATGTTCTCCCCCCACCCACCCCCACGTGTGTGGCTGACCTGTGAGCTTCCAGGGAATCTCCGCCTCCCATCTTCCTGTGGAAGTGCCGAGGTCACACATGCACACTACCTTGTCCAGCCTTACGTGGGTTCTGGAGATTCAGTCTCAGGTCCTCGTGCCTGCGCAGCAAGCGCACTGCCCTGAGCCACCTCCCCGGCCCCCTGCTTTGGGTTTCCTTGTGTCTGAAGCCTGCGTTCTGATTGCCGAAGCGAAGCGAAGCAAAGGGGAAGGGTGGGATGAAGAGACTCAGCCCCCCACTTCTCACAGTTGTGCTACAGGCTCCTTCAGGGTGGGATTCTGCTGACAGGAGAGGACTTGAGGACTTCGTCCAGCAAGAAGCCCAGAACCATGGGGATGCCAGGGGCCTAGGGAAACATCTGGTCAACCGCTTCCCCATCGCTGGTCTGGCTAAAAGGCAGATATGGAGGGCCTCATGCCACAGGTCCGAGGGTCCCTGGAAGGTGTTCTGTTGGGATGTTCTTCAGTTATCTTTGTGACTTTGAGTCTCTTTTCTAATATAGTTTCTACTACAATATAAACAAAATGTCCACTTTTCCCTGGTTGACTCTGGTGGTGGTCTTCTCACTGCCTCCTGAGGCAGCTCACTCACTGTGGGTTTGCACAGTGCTAACTGTTCACAGCAGCCTTATTTTAATAGTTCGAACCTATGACTTTGCCTGTGCTCTGGCTAACTTGCCTTTCAAAGCAGCAGTGTGGGCTCTGCTGGCCTGAGAGATTCCCTTCTCCAGCTGTTTGCCTCTGATGCCTCTGTCTGGCGCCTCATGCCCCCTTCCATTGCTATTAAAAAGTTCCTTCCATTGATTTGGCAAAGACTGCTGAATGGGTGCAGATGGCTGAAGGTTCGTAGACTGTGTGTCAAGGCCACCGTCCTGTAAGCAGTGTTGCCGAGTGAATGCGGCATTGGGAAGGAGGACAAGGATGTCCCTTTTGCTCTTAAAAGGTTAAAGGACAGATCTGCAGCTTGGAGGGAGGGAAGGGGTGCAGGGAACTTACTATTCTTGGGGTTCAGCTCAGCACAGTGCCTGTCTTCACTCTTCGTCGTGGGATTCCAGGCATCGTACAGCTGTGTAGACTCATCAATCCACTGCCATAGCTGATTCTGCAAGGACAGGAAACGGAGGGAATGTGCAACTCAGCCAGACCACCCTCCCACAGCCACACCAGGCCCTCAGTCCAGTGAAATGGGCTTTCATGGGGCAAAGCATATAATGTCTGAAGAATCAAAATTAGGAAAGTCACTCCATTCGGTGACAGAGGAAAACATCACAAATGTTTTAGCATATTTACTTCTGATGGAACCATGATTATCAATGTACTAAAAATACTGTATGCTTTAGAATATATATGCTCAAGTCTTTCATGTTGTTTTCTAAACCCTTATTTAACACAAGGATGTACCATAGTCTACCTTAACAATCTCCTATTGACTACTGAGCATATTGTTCCCAGTTTCCATTTACTATGAAAGACACTGCTGTGACTAATTCTGCTGAAAATCATTCTGTATTCTCAAAATTATCTCCTTTAATATATTCCAGAATCAGAATTATGGGTCAAACAATGTGACTGTTTTGAGGTTATCAGTATCCATTAACAAAGTACTTTCCAAAAACTGCCCACTTTTACAAATTTACATGCTCACTGACTAGGTACAAGGGCCATTTTTCTACATCCTCAAGATATTATTCATGATACAAGGAAAAATGTTGATAATCTAGGTCAAATGATATCATTTTAGTTTGCATTTCCTTGATTATTAGCGATAGAGTACAGTTTTAGAACATCCGTTTGTCGTTTGTGTCTCTTAGTCACACATGTTAAAAAAAAAATCAAAGTATAAAAGCATCTCACAGAAATAGATGTAAATATATAGCATGTCTCTGAAAGCAGAGCTTTAATTGGCAACAAAGTAAATACATAAAAAAATGAAACAGTTGGCCAGATGTGGTTGGCCTTTAGTCCTAGCACTGGGGAGGCAGAGGCAGGAAGATCTCTGTGAATTCGAGGCCAGCCTGGTTCAGGTAGGGAGTTCCAGGTCAGCCAAAGCTGTGACACTCTTGTCTCAAAAAGTGGAGGAGCTGGAGAGATGGCTCAGCTGTTAAAAGTATTTGTTGCTTTTACTGAGGACCAGGCTTGGTTCCCAGCATCCACATGGCAGTTCACAACTGTGTTACCCCAGTTCCAGGGTGCCTGATACCTTCTTGTGGCCTCCCCAGGTACCAGGCACACATATACATGTGGGTACATACTCATACATAGACAGTAAAAATATAAAAAATATTTTAAAAGTAAAAATTGTGCAAGTCAAATAGACACCACTTAAAGCAGATAACTGAGTATCTGGTATATAGTATAGCGAAACAAAAACAAAAACAGAAAGCAATCACTTGGTTTTCTGCAAGTCTCCAAAGACAAAGCACGATTTGATTCCTAGGCAAGTGCTGAAGGGTGACTCCATGTTCATGGAATAAGATATCTAAGCACTGGTGTCTCCAGCTACGTCATCAGGATCAGAAAGCAGGCCTTTCCCTCCTGTGTCCCTATTTCCGTTAGGTAGAGACACCCCACCCCAAATCCATAAATCCTGATGTGCCATGGTACTTCTCATCGTCCAGTACTGAGGGAGAGGACAGCAAGGATCCAGAGGAAAGAACCAAGAACGATTAAAAAAAGTGACAGGATCTCAGAAAAAGGTGAGCTGGAAGTTTTCATCTTCAATCAAGACCTAAAGGCAATGAAATTACTCTGAATCTTCTAGGAGATCGGCTTGCATGCTTTCTCTCTCCCGCTCTGTCTCACTCTCCTTTTTGGGGAGGGTTCTAAAACATTGGTAATTTTTGTATCTGAAGATCTAGGAGGACATTAACACAAAGTTCCACAAAACAGAGCTGTTTAAATTATTTCTTCCACCAAGGGAAAGAATGGGGTCCCTGACCTTCAGGCCTTGGTTTTGATCATTGGAGGTGCTTGGCTGAAGGGCTACTACTTTCATCCTGTTTGTAGGCCAGGAGGCCACTTCTCAGGAAAGGGTTAGCATCTTGGGTTTTCCAAGAGGTTCTATGAGCTAAACATGGGCTTACCTTCTCTGGGTCATGCAGGCCAATCCACACAGGCAGGTTTCTTTGATAGCCAAATATGAACCTTGCTATGACTTGGCCTTCCCTTTCATTCAAGACAGATGCCAGATGGGATCCATGTCCATATGACTGACATATCAGCTGCAAGGAGAGGTCCCATTATTGATGCCATGAGTATACAGCTCTCTTCTTAAAGCCTTGGTGTGCCAAGCAGGATGGATTGCCCCCCCCCAACAGGGATCTAAACCCCACACATGATTTCTGTCACTATAGGAGAAGACAGAAGGCCACAGTGTCAGGTCTCAGAAAGCAAAAGCTCAAGGCCAGGGAAGGAGATTTAGGGCCAGAGGAAGTAGATGGAGTCCCAGGGACCTTCACGCGTCACTTCACCTCTCTGAGGCACAATTTCCTTATAATTACAGAATCTGGGGTTGTCTGACTCCCTCCCCTCCCCCACCTCTTGCTCACTCCATCTTTCTTCTCACTCTCTGCCCCCAGTTATTCAGGTCTCCACTCAATAAGACATTTCATTCTCTGAGTTTTCTTTGCTACTTCTCTTGGTCTAATCAAAAGGAAATCACGTTTGCTTACACTGAAATGAAATGTTCTGTTTAGCTGTCACAACCACACAATTCTTCCCCATGTCACTTGTTTGTTGAAGGCAAGTATCCCCATGTAGCCAAGGCTAGCCTCAAACTAGTCATGATCTCCCAGCTCCCAAGAGATAGGGTTGCAGGAATATTCCACCATGCCCCATTCTCACAGTTTTGGAAGTCAGGGAACACAGCCTGATACTCATTAGGTATCACATGGTGAGTACGCCACCCTCGTTCCTTCCCTTTCTTTGTGAGTAACACACAGGACACTTGAGACCACTCTAGGCTTGGATCACGCCACATTGCATCTCTACGTGCTAATCTGTCACAAGCTGGAGAGACAACATCAATTCTCCACTTACTTGGACTGGCTATTTAGATATTTGGAAATGTCCTACACATAGCTGGAAAGAATGAAATCCAGGCATGTGCATGTTGTGTCAAGCGAGGACACCTCCCATTTCTATTTCTTGGCTTTTTGCCTCGTGTTCCTGAGACCCGTTTCAGGCATTTCCACGTCACTCTCTCTGGTAAGTCTCATAGGGGAATTCAGTTATTCTTTGTACAAGTCCCTCGGCTCTTCATGCTCCTTTGATATGTGTATTTCTGGCTTTCTGAGGGCCACGGCTACTTCCTACTCCATGCAGCCCACTGAGGGTCTGAACACACAGCATCTACATCACCAGTGTTCACAGAATTGAAGGAGTCGAGCACATCCCCGCTCCATTTCAACCACAAGGCTTCTCCTTGGGTCCCAGGAAGAACCCTTGACTTTAAGTCAAATATGGTCTGCAGCTCTAGCTGACCCCTTTCTCTAAGAGAAACCAACAGCTCCAACTGCTCACCTCAGCCTGAGACCAGCTTCTCAGCTTCCGGAAGTATCCATAGCATTGGGATTTGTAGAGAAACCATCCTGGACGGCAGCTGGGTCTCAAGACAGCTGTGCAGAAACAAAAGGCGGTTACAGATTGTGATGCCAAAAAACTCGGTATGATGATAAGACACATCATACGTGTTTTTAATTTAGAATACCTTAAATCCAGGGACGAGTCCATTTCAGAAGGACCTTGCTGCACTACTAAAAATATATATACTGTGTGGGGCTAGGGATCTAGGTAAATTGGTGGAATGCCTGCCTTGCATACACAAATCCCTGAGTTTGATTCCCAGCACTGCGTACGCCAGGTGTGGTGTGCATGTCTGTCATCCTAACTCTCAGATGATGAAGTAGTAGAAGAATCAGGAATTCAAAGCCATCCTTGGCTATATAGTGAGTTTGAGGATAGCCAGGGTTATACGAGACTCATCTCAAAACACACACACACACACACACACACACACACACAGAGAGAGAGAGAGAGAGAGAGAGAGAGAGAGAGAGAGAAAACAGACAGAGACAGAGAAACAGAAAAACAGAAAGAGAGAACAGACAAAATTAAACCCCAAATTTTTATTTTATTTATTTATTTATTTATTTTTTTGTTTTTCGAGACAGGGTTTCTCTGTGTAGCTTTGTGCCTTTCCTGGATCTCGCTCTGTAGACCAGGCTGGCCTCGAACTCACAAGATCCGCCTGGCTCTGCCTCCCGAGTGCTGGGATTAAAGGCGTGCACCACCACCGCCCGGCTTAAACCCCAAATTTTTATTATTACTCTTCTCCCAGCCTTTCATCAAAGGACATTTTACCAGGGGACTATTTACTGGGACGGGGGAATCAAGCTTTCTGGGAGTACTGAGCACACACTCTGAACCAACAGTAATTCCAAGAAACCCAAATATGACTGTGGCCCAGCTGTCAGAGAAGGAATGAAGGAGCTCGTGGAGCCATTGGAGTTTGGGGTCACCATGTGTGTTCTGGAGGGTCAACGCCACTCAGCTGTTGCCATTCCCCTAGATCTGGGTGTGTAACTGCAGCAGACAAATTCCAGCAACCGGCAGAATGACCCAGCAGGGCTTCGCGGAGTAGACAGACACAGACTGGGAGTTGGGGGCATTGTTAGGAGAAAGAGCCTTTTTGGAAGAGAGTGGGATACACGGCAACCGGGCTGAGATGTGATCGCGGGTGGGCTGCGCATGAACAGCGAGGAGAGGGGACTATTAATATCTCAGAGAAAAGGAATGGGCTGGGCAGAGGCCTGAAGGCGGGACTGTGCCTGGTGTGTGCAGACATAGCAAGCCCCTAAGTTTGTCTTGAGTTCAGGGGATCTGTAAGACAACATGGCCAACAGGAACGGGAGAGGCCTGCGGCAAAGGAGGCTGTGACTCAGGGAGGCTCGAGCTCTTCCTACTGGCCAGCTGGCAAGTGCCTCTGCACCGGAGCTGGAAACTGAGAAAGCAGAGGTGAGTGGAACAGCAGAGGGACTGGTGACCCAGGGGATGCCAGGCTAGCAGCCTGAGCCCTGGGACGACGTGGCTGCACACCTGCACTCTAGCCCAGTGCTAAGGTCTCTCCCGGGTCAGATGGCTGGCTGTCACTTATTTACTCCACTCTTTGTACTGTTTCGTCTACTGCCCCTAACTCTCCAGAGCCTCCACACTGATTTCAGATAACCTCCCTGCTCCTTAGTGGTCCCTCCCCCTCCCTCCCTCCCTCCCTTCCTCTTCCTCTGCCCCCACCCCCTTGCCACCTCATGTATCCCAGACTGGCCTTAAACTCACTATGTAGCAAAGGATGACTGAGCTTCTGATTCTCCTGCCTCTGAGATCACAGGCATGCATGGCCATCATTCTTGGTTTTACAAAGCAGTGGGGGATCAAACCCAGGGTTTCATGCATGTTAGATGCACCCTCTACCAACTGGGCCATGCTGCTAGCCCTTATGCCTTTCTCAGCTCTGCCTTTCTCAGCTCAATCTCCTTGCCCTGTCTAGCTGCATCCTCCCAGGCACCAGTCCCAGCTGATTTGGAACACAGTGCTTCTTACAGATCTAGATCTATTGCACGTATGATTGAATCTGTGAATGATGGATAATCACTAACCGAGCTAAGAAATGGAAGGGAAGCATATTAATTATTTTTCTTATTGTTGTGAAAAAAAGCAACTGGAGGAGGAAAAGGGTTTACTCTGGCTTGTAGTTTGAGGGGATATAGTCCTTCAAAACCAGGACCACCAGGAGCCACTAAGGACCACTAAGGACCACTAAGGAAAGGCCAGGCATCAGGAACACGACATAGTGGTTATGCTACATCTCCAAGCAGGAACCAGAGTGAGGTGGACACTGGTACTCAGCTCATTTTCTTTTTTTATATTCAGCCCAGGACCCCAGCTCATGGAATGGTGCTGTCCACATTTAGGCTAAATCTCCCTTCTGAAGTTAACCCTCTCTGGATATACCCAAAGGTGTGTCTCCTAGATGACTCCAAGTTTAGTTGAGCAACTGTCACAAAAAGGCTCTGAGGACAACCTGAAATAGACTGATACCAAGCAGCAAAGATCCTCATTTATTTCTACTGTTAGAAGAAACACACTTTTACATTAAGTAAAAGGAAAACGTTTATTCCACTGTGACCCTGGCTGCAGCCACCATTGCCATCCTGGCCCGTGCTGGCCATCAGGCTAAGCAGTTTACTCAGGCTTTATTTTTATCAAAATAATCCAGGAAGATGAAACAGGATGAAATGATTACCTGGCAAAAAGTCTCACACTGGAAAATAGAAAAGCTACACTTTAGATTCAGTTTTACGACCTAAAAAACCCATGTTTCTACCAGGAACCCTTCTGACTTTTGATTTATGAATATGCAAAAATGAGAAATTAGAAACTTAGTAACAAATGATTACAGAGTTAAAAAACAAAGGAAATCTTAATTTTTGAATCTGACACTAAATATTTTTTTTCCTTAAAAAAAAAAGTTATTAAAAGAGTGTCTTGCTATGTAGCCCAGGCTGGATTCCAACAGATGTTCCCAATTCAACCTTCGGAGTGCTAAGATTATAGGGAGGCTCTAAAGCCTGAGGAACCAAAGCTTTGTTGTTGTTGTTTTGTTTCAGATCATAGAAATTGAATTGTGAACACGATGATTTTGGAAACCAAAGCTTTTTAAGGAGCTTTGTGCTTTGTGTTGGCTAGTTTTATGTCATTTTACACAAGCTAGAGTCATCATAGAAGAAGGAGGGAGCTTCAGTTGAGAAAATGCCTCCATTAGATTAGGCTGTAGGCAAACATTTCATTTTCTTTCTTTTCTTTTTTCTTTCTTTTTTTTTTTTTGGTTTTTCAAGACAGGGTTTATCTGTAGCTTTGGAGTCTGTCCTGGACTAGCTCTGTAGACCAGGCTGGCCTCGAACTCATAGAGATCTGGCTGGCTCTGCCTCCCAAGTGCTGGCATTAGAGGCGTGCGCCACCGCCCGGCTTGCAAACGTTTTCTTAATTAATGATTGATGTGAGAGGGTCCAGCCCATTATGGATGGTGCCATCCCTGGGCTGATAGTCCTGGGTTCTGTTAGATAGCAGGCTGAGAAAGTCATGTGGAGCAAGCCAGTAAGCAGCACCCCTCCATGGCCTCTACATCAGCTCCTGCCTCCAGGTTCCTGCCCTGCTTGAGTTCCTGCCCTGACCTCCTTTAGTGATGGACCATGACATGGAAGTGTAAGCCAAATAAACCCTTTCCTCCCCATCTCGCCTTGGTCATGGTGTTTTGTCACAGCAATAGTTAACCCCAACTAGGGCAAGGCTGATCATCGGTTACTGTTCTGAAAAAGTTGAGTAGTGAAATGGACTCAGGTCGGGAAGGATCGTCAACACAGCATTGAGAAGGGATACAGTTTCCAAACCAATGAAATGTCCCCACAGGCTCCTGTGTCTGAGCGCTTGCTCCCGAGCTGGTGGTGCTGTTTTAAAAGGCTGCGGAACTTTTAGGAGGTGGAGCTTCACTGGAGGAAGTGGATCCCTAGGGGCGGGCCTTGGGTGGTCCAGCCCCACTACTTGTCAACTAACTCTCTTCTTCTTGGCCATCTGACAACATCGCCCTCCTGCCACCACACCTGCCCCATGGCGGTGGACGTTATCTTTCAAACTGTACGCCCAAAGAAACGCTTCCTTCCCGCGAGCTGCAATGAGAAAAGTAACTAATACAGGAGGCGTACTTTTAACCTAATGCTGCTGAGAATGTTCAGGAAGAGAGGCAGCAGAAGCCAAAAATCTCCAACCCTAAGTGTGCGGACCTGGGGGCTGGATCCACCACTGGATAATCGTGTAAAGGCACCTGCAACTGAGTGTAAGTACCAGAGCCCTGAAGACACTGCTCCCGCACAATTCACTTGGTTCTCTCGTGTGGCCTGTAGCAAATCGGCTTGGTATTCTGTGGGCAAACACACGGGCAAGATTCTCTTCCCCCATGGCATTCGCTTCCCCTGACTTGAGGTCACAAGAACATCCATCTTGGGCACAAGCAGAGGATCCAGTGGGGTCAGAGTGTAGAGACCTAAGATCAGGATGCCTCCAGCCAGGTAGTCCACACTGCCTCTCCCACCAGGTTCTCTGCTCCTCCGTGTCATCTGCGTCTGCGTCGATCTCTCTGTCTTTTCGATTCCTCTCTCTCTCTTTTGCTTTTCTCCGTGCCTTTGTCTGCCACTCTTGGCCCCTCTGCCTCGCATTCTCCCCTCCCCTCTGTCCCTCATCATCCGTTCTCACCTTAGCCCAGCCTTCTCGCCGGTACCGACATGCGCCCCCTGGTGGCAACATCTCAGCCGCTAGAAATGCTTCTGAGGTCCTGAGTTGTAATGCTTTCTACCACGCCACACATTTACCCCGCACTCCTTGGTACCAGGTCCTGCTCTGGGTAGTTTAACTAATACTCTAGAACCCACTCCACCCCCATTAAATAGTTCCTGATATTACCACCATGTCCCAGACGTGGAAAAAAAAAGGCAGAAAGAAGTTGTTGTGCCTCACACTCCCACAGCAAACAAGAAAGAGCTAAGATGTGACCTAGACAGTGTGGCTCGGAGCTGAGGCTCCAGCCATCTTAGCCATGCTCAAGCTACACTGAAAACAAACAAACAAACTAACAAATAAATAAAAGCACCGCAAGCCACTCACATTTACTCATATTTAACAGCTAGACTCTCCCGGAGAGATGGGTCTGGTCACTGGAGAGAAGAGAATGGTTACTAGCCAGGAGTGTAGTGGCACCCTGGGGCAAGGCACTGTTGTCTCTGCAGCCCAGAATCTTTCACATCTCTACCAAAGGTGCCAACATTCCTCATTGCTGCACATGGGGTGACAAGAAGGGACAGGTCCTAGCATCCAGCCTCCACGGCTCTCTAGTGGTCTCTTCCAGTCTCTTATAACTCTGGTTCCGTGTCTGCACAATGAATTAGCAGCACATACTTTCCCCCACAGGGTTGCTTGGAGGGTTAGTGGGATAATGCATACATAATGCATACACAGTGGTGAGCATGCTGCCTAGCACACAGCAATTGTAGAATAGACTACAGTTTTCTTGTATGATGCGGGGATTGGTATGTGGAGCTACACCCTAACTCATGCCTTTTTTCTTTTTTAAACCCAAGACAGGGTCTGTTTAAGCTTCCAAGACTGGCCTTGAACTCTGTGTTGGAGGCAGGTCAGGGCTCTGAGATCATTCTGCACCGTTCTCCTGAGTAGCCAGGATTCCAGGCATGCATCATCAGACTCAGGTAGAATTATAACTTTTAAAAATCATCACCATTATTATGATACCGAGGTAGAATATTACTGAAAACACTAACTAGATGTAGTTCCCATTGTCTCTAAATGTTTCCCTGTTTCTCCTCATTGAGTCACAGGCAGCCACAGCCAGGGCAAGAAACCATTGAGGGGACAACAGAGTTATGATCTTGGCCATCAGCCTCTGTTGTAAGAGAAAATCAATTTCTAAGTTCTCCAAATCTCCTCTAAATGAAGGATTAGATTTTTTCCATAAGCTGTTGTGCAAAGAATATATGGGATCTGTCTTAAGCACAGTTCTCAGGAATGTAACAATCAACAGAAAGTTTTTCTACAGCTGGGAAGAAGATTTGTCTGGAAAAGAGCCATGGAAGGACCCATGGTATATGTTTTGGCTCTGTCTACTCCTGGGGAGAGAACCAAAGAGATTAGTGAAGTCCTGGGAAACAGTTGAAGAGTCTTATCTTATTCTTCAGAATATAGTCAGGGTAAATGCCAAGCCCTTAAGGGAAACCAGAGGTCAGGGCAGCCCCAAAGCTGCATATAGGAACAGCTGGAGGGCTCAGCAGGGGCTGGGGACAGCTCCTGGCATTCTGGACATTCTTGCAGGGTGCAGAAATGGTAGTTGAATTCCTGGGTCCTGAGCAGCCATAAATGGTGAGAGAGCTGGTGGCTAGAGGCAGATGAGGGGTTGGGGGCAGTGAGTACCATACAAAGCCATGTCAAGAGTAGGCTATGGCCAGGACCACAGCCTTCAATGGATGACCCCAAAAGCACTATTTCTCCTGACTCCTCACCTTGGCCAAGCCCATTCAAGAAGTTTTAGGCCTCAATGGATCTTTTAGTGGCCTCTTTTCTCAACAGAGGTGATGCTCAAACAAGCAATTCTTACACTGCCACCTCCACCTCCCAGCAAGGCTATGAAGGACCGTGGGAGATGTCCAAGCCTTGGAGCTGGCCAGAGCACCACATAGTCTGGCGGTGTGACGTTTGGCAAATCTGTCTTTCTCTGCACTCATTTTCCTCATTGATTCAACAGAGCAGTTACGTCAGAGGAGCCCACATTTCATCTTGTTCCAGTCCTAATATTCCATGGTATTTTTTTTCTCAGCATACTTAAACTTTCCTTGTCCTGTTTCCTCTACTGTAGATCCTATACTGTCACTGGCATGCTCCCTGTCCTTGATGATTATTCTATGAGTGTGCAATGCCCATCTCTGCAGCTAGGTTTGCAGGTCCCTGGTAAACTAGACCTTGTAATATGCTCAACTAAGAGAACAGTGCATACATGTTTGGACATTGTGATTATAGATCTCAGTTCCAGATAGTCTGATGCCTGTCAGGTTCTTTAAACAGTCTCTCCATCACTCACAACAAACTTGCAAAATTTATTCCACAATCCACAATTTAAGTATGGCTCACAACCATCTTGGGGTGGCTTTATTTGACCATAGAGCCTTTGACAAGTCACATGATTTTTCCTTCTTTGATATTTCCTTCCTGAAATGCCTAAGGGGGTGAGTGGGGGGTGTGATGTGTGCACTCTGTGTGTACTGGCTGTGGCTGCCTTCCCATAAGTGACTGAACTCACCACTCAGGACTTCAGGTCCAGTTACACAGCTCATCAGTAGGAACAGCCAAACACATTTGGGAGCCATCTTTGTCTTTCCCTGGAGATGATACTTCGATGCTTTAGTTCCAAGGCCCTCAGAGCTCTTTCCAGTTTGCCCTTAAAGTCTCTGGTATCTCTTAGATCTGCAATTTGGACCAGAGAGAAGGATGCTGGAATTTAGATATCACAAATCTAAAGTAGATTTCCAAGTAGATGCAAGTTTTACAATGAAAATAATCTCAAGGTTAGCATAGGGATGTTGAACATTTAATTTATGAGGTTTTATTCTTACCTTCAAGCCCCCCCTGAACCAATGTCAGAGCCCTAACTTCAGCGGGCAGAAGTGCTTAGCTGTCTGAGTAGTTTGGGAACCACAAAGATTTTCTGTTATCTCCAGGAGAGTCAGCAGAGGGCGACCTGGGCACATTTCCTCCCAGGTGATACTAGGCCTTCTGAAGTCCCAGAAATGTAACAAAGTGGTTCCAATACTGAGATTTCTTTTAATGTTGAAGGTAAAGTAACAGATGGCCCAAATACAGTTACAGATAAGAAGCCTGGGGTTTTCAAGGACTGGGTCATTTGCTCTGTGTCACCGGCTGTAACTAGATCTGACTCTTTAACCCTGTTGATATCACTTTAAAAAAAAAAAAAAAAAAAGCTTTGTTAGTCTCCCCTTTCATTGTCAAAAAACCCACAAATCATTAAAATATCAACATAGACCAAGAACTGGGAAGTGAGCCCATGTCCCAGAGATAAGCAGTTCAGTGAAGAGTGTACAGACACCTTCCTAGGCCCCGCGTATAGTTTTACGTCAATTAAAGTCAATTAAATCACACTGCCTTGTAACCGGCTGCTCCTCAGACACAGACCAGCCACAGAGGACTTCTTGCAGTCACAATTTTTTGTTCATTTTCTCTTCTCTGTTTGATATGAACTCACTCACTCTGCTAAGTCTGTCGTCGTTTTGAACCCCCGGCTGCTGAAAGGCTCGCCTACCCATCCTATTGGTAGAACTCAAGACTGTTGCCCTCTTATCTCATGAAAATAAGTTTGCAAAAAATATTGTTTACTAAGTTTGGTATTTCGAAAGAAATAGTTGCTCGTCCCTAAAGGCTGCCAATGAAGTGGAGCATCTTTTTATATATGATGTTTAAAATTTCTTATGTGAATTATCAGTTTATAGCTTTGGACATTTTTCTATTTTGTTGTTCTCTTTTGATGTTTGGTGAGACTGTTTTTGTGTATTTATGCCTCCCATTGGGGTACTAAAAGTACTTCTTAGTTCATATTTTTCTCTCATCTCTTTCTCTCTCTATATATTTTTTTACCACTCTGAAGGACTTCAACTGTAGGGGCCAACATGACGCCCCCAAACTCCCCTTGTTTTTGCTTCCTCACAGGAATCCCTACCCCTCTGCCTAGCACATTCAACAAGTGCTGAGCTATGAGCCTCAGGGGAATCTCTCAGTGGCCTCTTGACAGGAGTGATGTTCAAATTTTAAAAACGCCTTTGTCGTGTGCATGGTCGTCTCCTTTATAATCTTTGGAATGTCTACGAGAAACAGTAGCCACCACCGTGGCATGAGGTTAAAACAGGCATCCACATGCCTTTTCATTCTTACCTAAGCTTTTTGGCAATTCTAAGCCCTAGTAGCTTTTCGGAAATAACACGAAAATGAAGGCTCTGCCTCCCGAGTGCTGGGATTAAAGGTGTGCACCACCACCGCCCGGCATCATTGAATTCTTATTTAACCATGCTTTCTGATCAGAACACAAACAATAAAATCTCAAATAATTGATGGCTCAGGAGGGCTGATGCAATAGGATATCTAAATTGGAGACTTCTGGAAACTCTAATTTGCAGCCTCCATGAGCACTTGGATCTGGCAGTAACAGTGGGGGCATCCCTCCTGTTCTATTTGCTTTTATATTTTAAAATTATCGCACAAACCCTGCACTTCTTTGCTGAATGTTCCTTTCAAAAAGAATTTCAAAGTCCTGAAACCCTTTGAAATGCAAATGGCTGGCGCGCAACAGTCTGGCTGGCTGGCTGGCTGGAGGAATGGAGGCCAGCATTTCTTTCCTTACTCCAAATGGATTTGAGACGTCTGGTGAGGCCCTATCATCTGATTTGACTCTCCATAACTACACTGCACTGCAAGCGTCAGTAACGTGTTTTGTTGATAAACTGACACTCACTGCATTCTGTAACATTCTCTAAGTTTCACGGCTACCAGTCCACAGAGCCACCACGGAACCCAACACGGCTGGCTGCTGAAGCCAACTCTCTTTCAGTAAGAGCAGAGAGAAAACAACTGAGGGCTCAGGCGAGGGCCCGCTTGCTGTGCAAGCCTGTCGACCTGAGTTCCATCCCTGAGACCCATGTAAAGATGGAAGGAGAGAACTCCGCAGAGATGTTCCCTAACAGCCGCTTGCCACGCACGCATGCGCAAACACCCACACAGCAATTCATGTTGGCGATGATGATGTTAAAAATAAACAATTTAAATCAAACGTCACTATAACAAAGACCCCAGCCGAAGCAACAGAGCTGTCACTTGTAATTTCTGACCCACTGGGTAGCTGGCAGAGAATAACAGGTGTTCACAGAAAGCCCTCTGTCCCCGCCGCAGGGAGGATTACCTGGTTGGAACCAACACTCTGAGAACTCTGCCTTCTTCAGCTTGAGTGGTCCCAGGCTCCTGCGGCTTTATACCTTCTTGCCTCAGGATGTAATGACCTGTTGAAGTCATGAGTTGTTTACCAAATAATCACCCTTATCTACAGTCAAAAAATGAGCTGGTTGAGTGATAGCTATAGAATGGACACAGAGTGAGCTTTGTCTAGCCAAGAGCAGAACCTCTCCCTGTGTGCAAACAAAATCTTTTATGTCCACCTCATTAAAATTAACAGTATCCTGTAGTCTGAGAACTGCCCTTTTCCTTTCCCATTTCTTCACTTACTTGTGCTCGGCTCTGTTTTGTAGTTTTCCTTTCCTTTCTGTCTCTTCGTGTTGTAGGTGACCTTTATCTACCTTCCTTTCTTTTCTGGAAAGATGTTCTGCTCTAAAGAGTTAGATTTCTATCCTTGCAGAAAAGATTTGACTTTAGGTTCTGACTGAAGACCACATAGGTGCTTCTCCCCAAGTGCCTGTTTCCACCTCCCAGCATGCATCATGGTCCTTAGAACCCCCACCCCCCTTTTGCCTTTCTCCTGTGGAACGGAAGGCACTGAAATCTTGTTTTAATGCACACAAATTATGGAAAAAATAGCTTACACTGATAGAATATTTTATAGCAAATTCCTTCTTACATCACCAAATGCCTTATGGGCAGCTAGGACAGGCTTCTCCCATGCACAGTTAAGAAGCCCAGTTGTGGGGCCCAGAGAGCTGGCTCAGTGGTTAAGAGCACTTGCTGTTTTCCCAGACGCCTAGAACAGTTCTTTGCACCCAGGTGGGGCAGCTCACGACCATCTGAAACTACAGTGCCTGAGGATCTGAGGCCTCTGGTCTCCGCAGGCACCTGCACTCATGTGCACACACCCACATGCAGACACACATACCTACACATAATTAAAAACAATAAAAATAAACCTTAGGAAAAAAAATAAAAGAAACCTAATACTAAGAGAGCAGTGACCTGCCAGGTTCTCAAGGCTTATGTGTGGTGTGTGGAGAACTCTGGTTTCCTCACTCCAATCTAGATTTCTTTGCTAAATTCACAATCGTTTTGGGGGGAAAAATGAGCTATGTAGAAATAACATCAGGTTTGCTTTTTCTGTGAAGAGTTGGTAAGGGATCGATTTGTGTTGTGAGTGCCAGAGATTGCTCATCTCAAATTACAGAGTCAGCTCTGTAGGGGCCCTTGGGTCTGAAAAGGGCCACAGTGATGCTCAACTCTTACTCCAGAGAAGGCTGTGGCTAGTGTAGTTGACTGGTAGTCAAGGGAAGTCAGGGCTCTCTGCTCCAAGCCTAGGTTGCTTTCTAGATGCTGCTCTGCCTCTCATTGGATTTTCCCAGCCTGTGTGTAAATCCACCAAGGTTTCCCCAGCTTACCTCCTCCAGTGACTGGTCCCTTCTGATGGTGCTCAAGGGGAAGGGCATCAGGTCTGACTGATTTGGTTTTGAGTTCTGTTCCCCTTTCACTATAAAGCACTGGTCGTTAGCCGGGCGGTGCTGGCCCACACCTTTAATCCCAGCACTCGGGAGGCAGAGCTAGGTAGAGCTCTGTGAGTTTGAGGCCAGCCTGGTTTACAGATCGAGTTCCAGGACAGCCAGGACTTCACAGAGAAACCTGTCTTGAAAAAAAAATTCAAAATAAATAAATAATAAAGCGTTGGTCATGTGGTGAACCTCTGGGAGCCGTGCTCTCCTAATCCGAATATGAAGGGGTTATTACCGGGTGTGCTTACCTGTTTAACACACAATGCTTTTCCCCTTTAGAAAGCTGGATAGGAAAGGCGCCGCTACACTGTACGACAGAGAGAGCACAGATGCCAGTCCCAGCCTTTCAAGTCCCAAAGGCCCGATGCGGAAGGAACACATTACAAAACAGGGTGTAGGTCTTCTCCACCCCAGACTCTCCCTGGACTCCTGCACTGATGGGTATGCCACTCTTTTTAAGACTTCCGATGACAAAAGGAAGGTCAGAACATGTGAGTTACTGTGTCTGGACTGTGAGAGGCCTCTCACCAGAACCTCTGTTGGGCAGCACCAAAGGAAGGCACCAACAGAACGCCCACACAACTGTGAGACACAAGAGTAAAAGGGGATTTCGTCTGACATGGAGGCAGCACACACTCAATCCCGGAACTCGGAGGCTGAGGTAGGACCGTGAATTTGCAGATAGCCTGGGCTCCATAATGAGTCCTAGGTCAACCTGAGTTACATGGCAGTGGGGTCAGGGATGAAGTTCAACGACAGAGTGCTTGTTTAGCATGCACCAAGGCTGGATTTGATCCCCAGAAACAAACAAAAAGAAACGGTGTCATGGACTTGTGAGCCCTACACTCAGGAGATTGAGGCAGAAGAGTCAGAAGCTCAGGGCTATCCTTGACTACATGGCAGAGTTCTAGACCAGTTTGTGCTACATGAGACTGTTCCAAAAACAGAGACTATAAGGGATCAGAAAGACATCTGAATTAAAAAGTTTCATTGACCACCAAGAAGGAGTGATCTAAAAGAAATTCTGCTTATAAATACACCGTACACGAAATTTAGAAAGTGAGAAACCTAAAATGCACAGTTCAGTCACAATTACTTACCAAGAATCAGGAATCAGAATGGAACACTAGAAAGATGGCTCAGCTATTAAAAGCACCGACTGCTCCCGCGGAGGACCTGGGTTCAATTCCCAGCACTCACATAGAGACCCACAATTGCCTGCACCTTCAATTCAAGTGATCTGACACCTTCTAGTGACCTCTTTACATAGACATTCATGCAGGCAGAACACCCATCTATAAAGTAAAATAATAAAAATTTAACACTGAGAGAGGAAGAAACAGTCCTCCCCGGGGATGAGGCTGCCAACTGGTTACCCAATACCAAATAGTCAGTTGTGATTATCTGTACAAATACTTACAAATAACACTAGATAGACTGAGCAGGTTGTGTACACACACACACACACACACACACACACACACACACACACACGAGCGCGCACGCACGCACGCGCACACAATAGCAACTTCAACTAAAGGAAAGGAGGCCATGATTTCAAGAGGACGTAAGGGGAGGCTCATGGGAGTGCTTGGTGGATGGAAAGGGAAGGGGGGGAAATGATATGATTCTATTTTATTTTTTAAAAAGTAAAAGAAAATAACACACAAAAGAAAAGACAAGAGTCAAAATGGCACCAAGATGGAGAAATAAAGTGAAGACAGCTTTAGGAAGTGATTTTCAAAGTGTGAAGGGAATTGGCTTTCCATTTAGAACTCTGTACCTGGCCAGGCAGTCATAAGGCTAAGCACAAAATTGTGAAATTTAAATTATAACAACTTAAAAGTTATCAATAGAATCATCAGAATTACCGTTAAAGTGTGTCTTTGGGGTGGGGGGAAGCTTCCAGAAGCGAAGAATTTGATATGCTAGAGGAATAAATGTAAGGAGTGTTGAGTGTGATGAGTAATTATGATGTTTGGAAAGATTAGCAGCGCTTTCTTTTCAATATGAATAGAAGCCAAAGTATCAGACAATATGCACCAAGGGCAGAGAGAGCTGACAGAGGCTGAAGCTGCCAAGGCCTAGTGTTGATTAAAATTAGGCTTTATTAGAAAATAGTCATTTCAAGCTCATGGCAATGGGTCAATGGGTAAAGTGTGGGCTGCACAGCCTGAAAACCAAGTCCAGTTCACCCTAAAAGCTAAGTGTGGGGCCAGGTGCCTGTAATCCCAGAGGGAGGTGAGGATAGGTGGATCTCAGGGCCTCACTGGCCAGCGAGGGCTCAAAGAGAGAGCCGGCTCAAAAAGAGAGCCGGTCTCAGGAAAATCAGGTAAGGAGTCCCTGAGAAGAACATTTGACATGGATCTCTGGCTGCCACATCAGCATGTGCCCCTCCACCATCACATACACTCAGATATTTGAGTGTGTGTATTCTCAGAATTCTTGACTCTGAAAACCTGCTGAACATTACAGTTGAGGGAGCTGGAGAGGTGGCTCAGCCGCTAAGAGCACTGGCTGCTCTTGTCGAGGACCTGAGTTTGATTCCCAGCACCCATATAGAGGTCCACAACTACCTGTGACTCCAGGGGACCTGACGCCCCACTTCTGACCTCCATAAGCAGCAGGCACATGCATGATGTACATACATACATTTAAGCAGGCAAAACACTCATATGTAAAATTAAAACTTTTAAATTAAAAAAATGTTTCAAGAAAAAGAAAATTGCCATTGAACCCCATATTTACCCAGACTTTGGGCATGAGTGATCAAGCCCTCCATGTCTTAGCTCCCTGGCACTCATGCTTCCCGCACGAGGACACTGCTCCGTCAACACCACGTGCCCGCGTTTGCCCACAAGCCGCCATGCCCGTTTTCAGGTCTTTCTTGTTGTAGCATCCTTCTTCTCTCTCCTTATTTGATCATGTTTAAACACGAACTACTTAGTTAATTCAATAAACATTGAATGTGACCAAGTGCAATGATCTGGATGTGTAGATGTAGGTACCAGGTGAAAGGGGACGGGAAGATACTTCCTGTGTGTACAAATGCATGTACAGAGACCAGAGGTCAAACCCCTCCCCAAACACATTTTTTTTTAAGCTCCACAGAGAAAAGTGTCACTTAACAATAATTTCTTTTGGAAACATTTACTTTCTAACAAGAGCTGTTTCTTTCCTCTGCTGGGAGATCTCACACTTGAAGCCCACTGGAAGCCTCTTACCCTTGTCAATGTCATGATTCAATTTGGCTCCCCAAAAGTCTCCTCCAAATAGAAACACACTCGTTGCTACATCACTATCATGAAGGGCACACTTCTGAAAAGAGGCAGCTGATTAATTGTGCTTATATAGGGCTAGCTCAGTGGCGGAACACGTGCTGAGCTTGTGAGAGAGAGCCTGGTTCAATCGCAACACCAAAAGAAGAAAAGGAAAAGGGATTAGATCAAAGTGCGTTTTTGATGAAACAATGTAATCTTTCCCCCTTTGCCCCAAACACTCGGTGACTCTCACCAGTTCATGATGTATCAGTCTGACTGTCGGACAGACTTTGCTATGCTCATGGGCACACTTCAATCTGTGCTGTCCACGAGGAGCCACTGACCACAGGCACTTATCAGTCAAACTGGAAAGTGACTAGTGAGAATGAGAAATTGAATATTAAACTTTGAAATAGTGAAGGGTTTTTTGTTTTGTTTTGTTTTTTTTGAGCAGGAGGTCATGTATCCCAAACTGACCTCAAACTTATTTTGTAGCTGAGGATACTTTGAACTTCTGGTTCTTCTGACTTCATCTCCCAAGTGCATTCTGGAATTGAACCCAGAGCCTCATGCATGCTAGGCAAGTACTCTACCAACTAAGCTACATGCCCAGCCCATGAAATTTCATTTTTAAAATCTATGTGTCTCTAGGGGCTACTATGCTAAACAGCACAGACCAAGAAAGTGGTAGGAAGTTTCCTATAGAACAAAAGAAAGTGTTTCTGTTCATGGCAAGATTGGAGACAGAGACACTATTCAAGTAAGTTCTGAGGAGTCACAGGAACCATGCAGAGGTTTGGGGCAAAGCTGTTGGACTTGGATTTGAGCTGAATTTACTTATATCTCCAAGCAGCAGGGTCTCAGCTAACAGCTGCGGTACACTGTGGAAATAAGGCTGTCGTCCAGGGGCTTTCTCATCCTATCTACAGCATGATTTCCTGATTCTATTTTTCCTGGCTGATGTTGGAATGGCAGTCACCTCCTCATCTTCCAACTTGCGTGACCAACAAACTCCCATTTTGAGACCAGTGGTGGCTCTTGCTTCTTCATTCGAAGTCAAGGACAAACTGTAGCCAGCTTTGGAGTGACAAGGACTCACTACTTTAACTGCTGAACCATTTCTACTTTACTGTCTGCTCCCGCTAGAAGCGTTTCGGGAGTGCTGTTGCTATTGTGGTTTATATGTAAATATTACACCAGCAGGAACCTCAGCCAGCCAGAAGCGAAGGTGCAGGCAGTACATAATGGAGCAAGAAATGAGAGGAAGGGATCAAAGACTGTTGTATTTCAGGAGAATGAAAAAGGGAAACCGGGTGGAAAGATGGCAGGGCTGAAGTGGCCATACGAAGGGAGGGGGAGTCTTGATTATTTTCCAGTTCTAAATCCTAAGAAAACAGCATGAGTTTTTGTTTTGTTTTTCAAGACTGGGTTTCTCTGTGTAGTCCTGGCTGTCTCAGAAGTCACTTTGTAGGGCAGGCTGGCCTTGAACTCAGAGATCTGCCTGCCCCTGTCTCCCAAGTGCTGGGATTAAGGGTGTACCACCACCGCCCGACTTACTCATTACTTTTTAAACAATGATCATACTAGAGATCTAGCTTAGTTTGTAGAATGCTTGCCCAATGTGCACAAAGTCCCGGGTTTAATCCTAAGTGTGATGTGGAGGTGTAAAGTGGTCACGGTGGTGCATGCTGAAAACTCCCAGCACTGGGAGGTAGAAGCAGGGAGGTCAGAAGATCACGGTTAACTTTAGATACATAGAGAGTTTGAGGCCCACTTGGGCTACATGAGACCCTATCTCAAAACAAAATAAAGCAATCATTCCCCCCACACACACACACCCACCTTTATAGGATGCAAATTTTTATGGTCTTAGACTTTGTTCTTTGTATTTGACAGAGATAGTGACCATGAACATTGATGCAAGCAAGATGTACAATATCCATCTATCAGCTGATATTAAAGCAAATTCTACCACCAGGAGAGAGGAAGTGAGTCACCATGAAAGAGTTCATTAACTTTTACAGCCAGCCTGAAGAAGCCTGGGGACCACAGGACTCCCACCCACTTGCTGTGGCAGTGACAGCCCTCTTCCCCCTCCACTCCACAGGCAATCTGCTGTCTATAGTCAAGGAAAGCTCTACCAAGTCAGAAAGCATCAAGTGGCTTGTAGAAAGAGGCACAGCAGAAAACCCATCACCATGATGGGAGCTGCAAGCCTTCATCAGCTCTGGCCTTATTACCCTCGAAACCAAACCCTTCCTCTCCAATAACATTTCTTAGAGGGGAGGTGAATTATTACTTATAGGCCTGTGGCCATGAACAGGATATCTCTTCTCAAGGATGTCTTTATCTGTAGGCCTGGCTCTTAGGTGGTGGTCCATATGTGTATGTTGGGCCAATCTCAATATATTGAGATGCCTGGGACAGTGCACAACACTTAGAGTGCCCACAAAACCCATTAGCTTCCAGTTTCTGTGCTTTTTATCTAAATGACTTTTGTCGTACTAATGTACATTTACATTTGCATATAAACAGACGTAAAAGATTGTCAGAAAAGAAGGAATCATAAGGCATCTCAAAGTGTTTTTAAATGATGAAACTAGGATAGAAAGGTCCTAAATCTGGAAAATGTAATGCAGTTAGATGTTTGCCTAAATTACTCTTTCTTAGCAGTACACTTGAAACAGGTGGATAGGGAGGGAAAGGAAATGAGAGAGAGGGAGAGGGAGAGGGAGAGAGGGAGAGAGAGAGAGAGAGGACTTTTGCACCACTTTCAACTATTTTCCAAACTTATCTGTTTTCATAAGTGCTTTGTGAGTTCAGTCACAGCCCCGGAAGCCTGGTGAGGATGGGATGGGAGTATTAGTGTTGCATTTTTAGATTATAATTTCACAGTATCGTGTTGATCAGAAATCATAATGATATACGCAGAGTGCCATTCCTCTGTTATGAGAGACAGTAATAACATCCAGATCGCTACGTGTGGCTGTTTATGGGCACGTTAAACATGTGAGTCATATTCTTCCTGTGTGTGGCTGTTCAGTGCATATTAAACATGCAGATCATATTCACTATTCCCAGCCAGCTCAAGATGGGAAGAACTCCTACTCTTACATGTATAAATCTATGTTCTTAGAAGAGAGCCAATACTACATCTTACCTCAGTAATTAGGAAACAGGTCATTTCATTTTGTTTATCCGTTTCCTGCCCATCTCACCAGGCTGCTGGGAAAATGCGCATGAATTGCAGGATAATGTATATGAATACCGTCTTCAACTGTAGAATATTCTATAAGTACTATATATATATAATAAATTATGATACTGAGCAAAATAAACCTTGACTTTGGCTTTTCACTTCTTTAGTTAAAGTGGAGGAGTTTTGTTTTGTTTAAAGGTTCGGCTCCTTCATGATTTGCTTCTGTCTCCAGTCTCTAAGCACGGGCACCAGCCCCTGGAACCTTATTCCTGGCTCTAGGCGTGGCCTCTGCAGCCCACCTGTTTTGCTGCATTGGTGCCTGTGAGCAACGGAGGATTATTTAGTCGGGGATCAAGCAGGGCTGTGCTCCAGCACTGCATGTACAGGATGTCTCTCCTGTTTGTTGGCCTCTCTGGGTTGCTGTACAGCTGGAGTACATGTCTATAAACATCTTTAATGACCGAATGATATGAGAACCAGCCGGTATTCATACAATCCTTCTCGGGGAAGCCTGTTTGACCAGAGGCCAGAACCTGTGACACTTCTTTCTCTCACTCCTCATTTTATTTTCCTCTGGATTCTGATGGCCTTGAAATTCCTCACTGCCCCAAACCTTCATTCCTCCTTCTCAGTTTGCCCTTGAAAGTCATTTTCTTTATATTTCTAATACCCCCTTGTGTCATATCTGTCCCTCAAAATACCTAGATGAAGATGTGTTTTCCCTGGCTTATTTTTTTTCTTTGCATTTAAAATATTTTATTAGGTTTAATTTGCCTAGAAATGTATACCTAGATATATACTCTTTTTTTATTTTTATTTTTTTTGCTTTTTCAAGACAGGGTTTCTCTGTGTAGCTTTGCACCTTTCCTGGAACTCACTTTGTAGACTAGGCTGGCCTTGAACTCACAGAGATCCGCCTGTGTCTGCCTCCTCAGTGCTGGGATTAAAGGCATGTGCCACCACTGCCCACCCAGCCTATATACTCATTTAATGATGAACTAGATCAGCATTTCTTAGCCTGTGGCTCGTGACCCCATTGGGGTCACTTAAGACCATCGGAAAACATAGATATTTACATTATGATTTATAACAGTAGCAAAATTACAGTTATAGAGTAGCAATGAAAATAATTTTATGGTTGTGGGTCACCACAACACATGGAACTGTATTAAAGGGCCACAGCATTAGGAAGGTTGAGAACCACTGCTCTAGATCAAGATAGAGAGCATCTCCTTTGCCCTGGAACATATTCCTTCCTGGTTCTTCCCTGTGTTACCATTATTTTATCCTTACCACTAGAAAGTAGTTTTTCTACTTTTTGTATTTTATATGAATGAAAAAATTTGTTTTATACCTGGATCTCTCACTCAGTATGATTCATTTAGCCTGCATTGATACAGCAGTTTATTCTTTTATGTTGTTGAGTAGTATTTCATTACATGAATACGGTACAGCTATTGGTTGTTATTATTAATTCTTACTTGATGGATGAATGAAGAAAAGAAGTGAAAAGGAGGACATGACTGCTCATAAGTTTGGGGGAGGAGGTTTATTGTAGACAACAGGGAGAAAACAGCCAGAGGCGGAGACGGAGACATCTAGGAGAGTCCAGAGTGAACATATCCAAACTGAGCCGGACTATGTGAGAAAAGAGGTGGAATGAGCTGGGAGAGACAGGAGACCAAGAAGCCAGGAGGGAGACCAAAAGGGGCCAAAAAGAACCAAGAGGGTAAATAGGACCATGTAGCCAAATGCTGGAATATATAAGGAAGAGCCTCTGGGGGAAGGGCAGCCTGGCCCCTGGCTGGAGAGTTCGGTATAGAAAGTGGGATATGCCAGCCAGAAAAACCCTGTAATGTGTAGAGACTGAGGGATGTTGGGAGAACCTGGTGGCCAGAGTCCCCTTAGATATGTTAACCTCAGCAGCTTGTCCTGGGTTTGAGACCTAATAGTGAATGCTTCGGCTATGTCCAGTTTCTGACTAAAACTGCTCTGAACTGCCTTTTACAAGCTTTTTGGGGAATGCTTTTCTTTCATGTATAGTAAGACTTTCTTTCCTATGGAATACAGGTATATTTAGATATTTTAGAAAATGACAAATTTGTGTTCTAGACATTTTAATCATTTTCCATACCCACTAGCAATGCAAGAGAGCTGAGAGTGCCCCCACACACACACACTGGCTGTGTCAAGAGAGTTGAGAGTGTATATACACACACACACACACACACACACACACACACACACACACACACACACTGGCTTTGTCAAAAAGGCTGAGAGTGTCCCCCGCCCAACACACACTGACTTTGTTAAGAGGGCTGAGAGTGTCCCCCCCCACACACACACACACTGGCTGTGTCAAGAGGGCTGAGAGTATCCCTGCCTACACATACACACACACACACACACTGGCTGTGTCAAGAGGACTGAGAGTATCCCTGCCTACACACACACACACACACACACACACCCTGGCTGTGTCTGTCTCTACTGCTTCTTGTGGTGATTCAAAAGGAATATATTCATTTCATGAATACAGAGACTGAAAAGTGCCCAAGTTTCAGCAGAGGTAACCCCCAAAATGGGATAAAATATTTGAAAACCATGGTCTGATGAGAGGTTAATGTCTGGTAACACAGCTAGATAAGTCCTAAAACTCAACAATAAAACCCACCCGCTGTGTGGAAGGGATCTCTCCATGTGAAGCGATGGCTCCATCTTCGGCACCATTCACAGTAGATAAGACTCGGAATCAAGCCAAGAGCCCATCAGTGAATGAAAAGATAAAGGAAATGTGGTATTTAATGAATGAACTACAGTGTCCCTCGGGATCCACAGGGATTTCATTCCAGGGCTCCACCCCAAATCTTGTGCACCATTGATGGGACTGCAAAATGGCATAGTCACTATGTAAAACAATATGAAGGCTCCTCAGAGAGTTAAACATGGAACTGCGGTATGTGTTGGTCAGCTCCGAAACAATGTGACAAAATACTTGAGATAAAGAACTTAAAAAAAAAAAAAGGACATTTAGTTAGGCTCCCGTGAATGGGGCTTTCAGTCGACGGTTACTTGGCCTGTACTCTTAGGTCTGTGGCAGCACAGCACAGCATGGTGATGGGAACACATGTTAGAGGAGGTCTGTTCACTTCACAAGAGGAAACATGGTCCCAGGAGGATCCCCTCAAGGCCACACTCCCAACGACTTAACATCCTTCTAGTAATTGCTCCTCACGAAGGAGTCTACCTCCTAATCACCTAACAGGCAGGTGAACACGGCTGTAGATACAGGTCTTTGGGGGAAATTAGTATCCAAACCATATAATCTAGCAGTTTACTTCTGGGCAGATATACAAATGAGCAGAAGTCAAGCATGGTGGATCATGTCCATCATCCCAGTACTTAGAAGGCTAAGCCGGAGGATTGATTGCCTTGGCGACGTACTGAGTTCCAGCCAGAGTTAACTAGGAAGTAAGACCTCACAAACAAGCAAAATTAAAAGCAAGATATTCAAGAGATATTTGTTCATTCATGCTCATAGCATATCATTCATAATAGCTGAAATTACCTAGCAACGGATTCAAGTATCTACCAACAGATGAATGGATAAACACAATACAGTGTACCCATACACTGAGATACTATTTGGTCTTCAAAGGGAAAAACCCTCTGCAATACATAGCGTGGATGAATCTGGGGGGAAAACAAATGTAAATGAAATAAACGATTCACAGACAAAACTGTGTGGTGTCACTTACTCAAGGCAATTTAGAAAATGAGGTTGATAGTTTGCAGTGGTGGACAGAGGGAGGAAAGGAATCCTAAAGGATCATGTTTCTGTTTTACAGGATGAAGGATGTGTGGAGATAGATGGTTGCACATTTTACATATGTTTAATACCACCAAACTGCATGCTTTCAGCAATTAAAGATGGTAAATTTTGTGCTTATATCTATTTTTTCAACTTGGGGGAAATTACCCAAATAAAAATTCCCAGGCCTTCTTAGGAAACCGATTCATGTGCCAGAGAATCAGCATCCTTTCTGGGCCTCAGTTTCCTTACCTTTAGAAGAATGGGGCAGGAGTGGGTGACTGCTGGGGTCATTTCTAACTCAATGGACTTGGAGGGAAACAGATGAGTGCGGGCATAGGAGATGGGTTCTTACCTATGCTTCTGATGGGGGGCCTCCAGTATTCACCTAATAAAATCAGCACCAATTGTGCATCCCTAGACAGTTTCACCTCTCCTTCCATATATACATGCATGACTCCATATATACATGCACGACTTCATGTATCTATAGAAACATCGGGGAGCCACACATGAGAGATGACATATGATATTTGTCTTTCTGAGACCGGCTCAATTCACTTAATGTGATTGTCTTTGGTTGTATTCAGTGGCAATGTCCTCACCAGTCATGTCTAAGGGCTCCTTTTGGTCCACATCCTTACCATCATTTGTTAATGCTTTCTTGATGACTAAATATTAGGTTTTTAAAAAGTAGATGTTTTCGGAAGTATCAAGTTTCTTTCTGCGCCCACACAAGCTGGGGACAGAGTGGAAGAGCTTCAGCTCCCTAGAGTCTAGTCAAAGCCCTGCTTGGGTGGAACACGAAGGCAATTTCGTGCAGAGGTTCTACTTGGAATAACAGAAAGGCTTGGGTAAACTGTAAGCCTTCAGTGCCTCCACCTCCTTTTGATTTATGAGCAAGCCTTCCCTGCAAAGTCCCCACCAAGCATCCAGTTTGTTCTGCTTCCTAATTTCAAGACAAACAGTGAAGATAAGAAAGAGATTGTTATCATTTGCCTTCAAGTCTGGGAGATATTTATGTCCCTCAATGCTCCCAGACCTTTTAATTTTGAAGTTCAAAACATATCTTATCTCTTGAATAAATAGTAAGATATTTTCTTTTAAAATGGGAAATGAACATTAGCCATTTATTTTGAGAGATGGATTTATAGGACTTTTTTTCTTCACTTTCATATGTGTATAAATATTAAAAGGAAAAGGTCAAGCCATGAGTAGGCTTTTTTGGTTTGTCTGAGACAGGGTCTCATGTATCCCAGGCTGGTTTGGAACTCATTATATAGTGAATGATGACCTTGGACTCCTGGTCTTCCCTCCTCATCCCCCCACCCCCCAGTGCTGGGCCTACAGGCTAGTACCATTCACCTGTTTTATGTGGTGCTGAGGGTGGAACCTGCATAGGGAAGGAGAGGGCCAGGCTGGAAGGAGGGGTTCCCGGGACATGACTTCCCAGCAGCAACAGCTCTGGTCCTTGATCAGAGGCTTCAGAAGGGTGGTCTTTGTGAGGACGGCCCTATGTATCTGCCGGTCGTCATAGCTCTCTTAGACTTACGTTGTCCTAGAAGGTGTGCTTATGCAGAGCTCGAAAGTCAAACCCAAGGGAAGTCCTACATGAAGACGTGGCAGGAAGGATTAATTATGGGGTGCAGAAATGCTGGCATTGTGAGCCCAGTGACAGGGAGGCTCCTTGCTCAGTTCCAACACCTGCCATGTGGGAAAGGTTTGATCTATGTTTACTGAACACACCAGGGGAAGGTGATGAGGATCAATGTGTTTACCAATTAGATTCCCCAGAATCACTCTTGGCACCACACACACACACAACCCCCCACACCCCAACACTCCAAGGCAGAGTCTTGCTGGGTAGTCCTGAAGGCCTCAGACTTTCAATTCTCCTACATTAGTCTCCAAAGCACTAAGATTAAAGATATTGTACCACCATGCCTAGTTCCAGAGATGCCCAGAAACACCCAGAACTATCTTTCAAGTAATGGCCCACGTGGGTTAGAGCAATTTTATGTAAAATTTGGGAACTGTGATTGGGTAGCACCACTGATCCCTTTGTCCTGCCCCATCCTGGTGCTGAGAGAGATGGAGGCCAGAACCGGCTTTGGCAATTTATTTGCAAATGAATTACAAAGGATGGTTTTATTCTGGCTGAGTTGTTTCAGTGAAAAACCCTTGGTGTGGTTGGTAGACGATGTAGATGGCAATGATGTAGCTTCTCCAGATGTTTGCCGGGTCTCATTGTTACCTGCCTTTTCCAACACAGAGCAAAACTGAAGACTTACAGCAGTGGGATGCTTTTACCTGCATCCCCAGACCCTGGATCTATTCTGAAGATTTCATCTCCTCGCTTATCGCAGTCTGCAGTGAGCCATCTGCCAATCCATCCAGGAATCCAATTTAGTTTCTTGATGTATTTCAAAAGTAAGTCACAGTCATACTAAGAACTGACACAATGTCCCTTCTAAATACTCCAGCATTCCCACTCTCTCAGTATTTCTAGAACTTTTTGAGGTAAACTTTGCACACAATGAGATGCATAAATCATCCATATTCACTAGTTGATACCTGACAAATGCACAAATGCCTGTGGGGCGTGTGTTATGAAGATATGGCACATCACTCTGAAAAGTGTCTCGTCTCCGTCCCCTGGCGATCCCTACCCTATGTCCATAGCAACTGCCCTTCTGATTTTTCACTGTAATTTTTCTTCATTTAACCCAGGATTTCTGTCCATGTAAATAAAGAGTATGCTAAGGAGTAAGCACAGCTCATTTCACTTATGGAATCTTTTTGAGGGTCACCCAAAGCAAACAAAAATGGTTTGGGGTTTTTAAGAGTCGTGTGTGTGTGTGTGTGTGTGTGTGTGTGTGTGTGTGTGTGTGTATACAGGAGCCCTTAGACATGAGAAGAGGGCGTTGGGTTCCACTGCAGCTCCCACTACTGGTGGTGAACTGCCCAACATGGTGGGAAATGCACTTGAGTCCTTTGCAAGAGCAGTAGGTGCTTTGAACTGCTGAGACATCTGTTCACTCCACTGCTAACTGTGGACCAGGAGCTGCGCCATCTTCATCCCCATGCTGCTTGTGGACCAGGAGCTGTGCCATCTCCTTACCCCAGTGTTACCTTATGTACAGGTATTGCTACTTTCTACCCCACGGAACAAGTAAAGTATATCACGGATTGGTAGCCCATTCTCCCACTGAGAGATACTTGAATGCTTTCAGATTTTGTTCTTATGGATAAAACATTCTTGTACAAATTATTTTGTGGGCGTATGTTTTCATTTCTGTTGGAGTAGTACTTTGGAACTAAGGGGGTCATACAAAGGATAGCAGTTTGTTTTATAAAAATCAGCCATGTATTTTCCCAAAGTATTCAAAGCATTCTATACTCCCACCATTATTGTATGAAGGAAGAGGGTGTTTTCACTGTTTCCAAAGGGCCTCTCCACATGTGTGCATTTTTTTTTTCCTAACTGGAGATGTAGGTGAATTTAGAGGCATGGGCATGTGATACAGGGGACCCTCTACCTACCACCACTGGCACAACCTTGGGATTCTGAAAGGCTCTTAACTGTGTAAGGAATGAGTGAGATGCTGTGAGACCACAGGGTACTCAAGGCATGGCAGACCTTAGTGATCACCCATAGGGACAAAGGGATGTGCTTTGTCGGTGGATCATGACACATTTGCCTTGGGGACAAACAAATCCTTCTGCCTTTGCCTTTGAAGCTATGCATAGCCAAACCAAATATCATCTCTGAAGAAACACAAGCCCTGGTCAGAGTTAATAGCTAGAAATGGAGAGAGAATACTATAAAGAAGAAAGTTGGCATCAAATTTGGGGCCAAGGTGTGGAATCAGATATATTTTTTTAAATGTCCACTTATCTCTTAGAATGATGTCTCTCATTTTCAGAAAGCAACCTTTTTTTTCCCCTCTGAGTGTGTGTGTGTGTGTGTGTGTGTGTGTGTGTGTGTGTGTGTGTGAATGGATGCATGCATGCAAATCTCATAAATGTAAAGTCAGACACCTTGCAGTAGTCACTTCTCTCCTTCCACCCCGTGGACTGTGGGGATTGAACTCAGGCCATCAAATTTGGCAGCAAGTATCCTTACCTGAGAGGATCTCATCAACCTCACTATGTTGCTCAGGCTGGTCTCAAACTCCTGGGCTTAAGGGATTCTTCTGCCTTAGTCTTCTGACTAGCTAGGACTCCAGGCAAGTGCCACCACACCAAGCTTTGAAGCAGTTTTTAGATAAGGATTTATTGTCATCCTTTACTGGGTTAGGCTTAAAGCTAATCCATCTTATGGTGCTATTACAAAGTCTTGCGTCCTCTGTGTTCCCTTTATGACAGCCTGGTTTATAAAACACACACTTGTTACCTGTGTCCTCCCTTTATGTACATACCACATGGGCAAACATTTGGCCAGGAAACAGATGGTCTTAGAATTGGTCCAGGGTTCATGCGTGTAGCAACCCAAGAGTCTCTTATCTGAAATAGCCCTAGGAATGCAGGCGATGGTAGGCAAAGGTTGGACAGCCGGCTGCTTTAGGGTTTGTGCTTCCATAAGCAAACTAGTTGAAAGGGAACCAGAGTTACAGGATGTCCAAGCCAGAGAATTTGGAGGTAACCCAGTCCGTTCTCCCAGGGAGACAGCAGAGCTGAACCCAGGGTGGGTGTGACTGTAGTATCCCCAGTGTCTGACAGGTTGTTGCAGTTAGGATTTTAGTTGTGAGGGAGAAATACACTTCAGCCAGCTCAAACTCAAGTAGCTTAACTGAGAAGAGGAAGCGTTGCTTTCAGTTCCCACAGAAACTCAATCCCTCAGCCTCATCCCAAGCGCTGCAACAGAATACCAGCTGCAGCCATCCCCACACCCAGCTCTTCTGTGGATCCCACAGACCATCCCCTCCTAACCTCCCTCCTCCCACTCATCACAGAATCCCAGCTTCCCAAATCAGCAGGGACTCCCTATGAACACAAGCTGAGCAGGCCAGTAAAACACAGGCAACACACAGCCTTCACACACATGCTCTGAAAATCCAGAGAGGAAACAGAAACCAAGGAACACAACACCCATCTAACAAAGACAAACACAGAAATCAGCACCTAGACCTATAATCACCCCAAACCCAGATGCCCAGATATCAACTGACCGCGGAGCCCCATTGCCAGGAACAACATCCACACCACTCATTGAACATGGAGAAGTCAAGCTAGTGCCTACATGGAGCCTTTACCCTTATGTTCTAGTCTCTTTGGTTTGGGAAGGTACGCTGCACACTACCAAAATAGAAACATGGACACCAACCCAGCCACAAAACCTTTGATCTACAATCTGTGCTGCCTGCAAAATATGCAAGGGCAATGGTGGCACAGAATGTGTGGGAGTAGCCAACCAATGTCTGCTTTGACTTAGGGCCCACTCCACCAATAACCAGAGACTAGATATCCCAGAGACCTAAGGGGGAAAAATTCTTAATGATATTCTGTTATACTCATAGATCAGTACCTTATCCAGTCATCATCAGAGAGGCTTCCTCCCACAGCAGATAGGAACAGATGAAGAGACCCACAGCCAAACATTATGCAAAGAGAGAATCAAAATGGGAGGTCTCCATCAAATCCCACCCCTCAGAGCTCAGAGAATCCCATGGAAGAGGAGGCAGAAAGAGCCAGAGGGGATGGAGGACACCAGGCGAACACAGCCCTCTGAATCAACTAAGCAAGGCACATATAAGCTCACACAGAGAGAAGCAGCAAGTGCAGGGCCTGCATGGGTCTGCACCAGGTCCTGCATGTATAAATCATAGCTATTAGCTTAGTATTTTCATGGGCCTCTTGACTGTGAGAACGAGTGGGTCTCTGACTCCTGTGCCTGCTCTTGGGACTCTTTTCCTCCTGTTGGGCTGCTGTGTCCAACTTCAATATGATGGTTTTTGCTTCATGTTACTTTATTTTGTCATGTTTGGTTGTTATCTCTTGGAAGCCTGTTCTTTTCTAATGAGAGGCAGAAAGGGAGTGGATCTGGAGGGGAGGTGGGGGAGGGACTGGGAGGAGTGGAGGGAGGGGACACTATACTCAGGATATATTGTATTCTCAAAGAATCTATTTTCAATAAAAAGAAAAGCTTCCTTTATATCAACTTACAATGTTTGTCTTACAAATAAATATTGTTTGGGAGTTAGTGAGAAACAAACAACAACTTACAAATACCAAACCCATTAAGAATCCATATAATCTGAAAGGAAAACTTACTATCAGACGATAATTCAAGAAAAAGTCACAGTTGCCAAGGCCTTGTGGCCAGCCTAGAAAAATTAAATAAGGCCAGCAACGCCAGGATCACCATCCGACACTGCTTTGGTAGGCTTCCTTGTTCAGACACGCAGCTGATCCAGTTCCTCTCGTGGCTGAGAAAGACTGCCTTCGGGTTTCATGTTCAGACTCCCCTCTACCAAAACAGAGACTGAGTGTTTAGAATCTGTTTAAAAGAACTGCTCTGTACAGTTTCCGTCAAAGGCGAATCATTGTCTAACCACAACAGATTTTTTTTTTACTGTGTTCAGTACAAGCTTCAGTACTGTCTACTCAATACTTACATGCCAATCAAACCAGAAAATGTGATAAAAAAAAATCTCACAGAAAATCAGAAGTCTAAAAAAGAACCGCCTCATCTATTAAAACAAGGTTTTATTTTGTCTATGTAAAATAAAAATATGCTGTCTTAGCTTGTCCAGTGAGTCTGTAACAAAATAACAAAATATGAGAAAGTGGTGGAGATCGCCTTGCCTTACAACATGTACAGACAACAAAAGTACTGATTTCTCTCAGCCCAATCCTTTTTTCCTTTGCTTAACTTATTTTTTTAACTAATGCATAAACTAATTTTTAAATGTACATACTAGTGGGGTATTTTATAATATAGTGGTTTGATATATTTGTGCATCATTAAATGTCTGAGTCAATCAAGTTAAACATCTTTTTAAATAAAGATTTTATTCATTTTAAGAAGAAGAGTCACCCTGTGGAAAGGCAGCATGGCTGAGATGTGTGGCCTCTAGCTGGGGAAATGAGCAGCCATATGTGTCTCATGCAGCCCGTGGTTCTGGGCCTCATGCCTGTGGCTCCATTCAGACATTTCCTGTCTTGATTCTTCCCTTAGCTCAGCATTCTCCGGGCATTCAACACACTCTTGAGCCTGATTGCTCTGATCTCGATGCTACTTGACATGTCTAATCCATGTAATCCCTTCTGCCCCAGGATCCATCTTGTTACCTCCCCCAGTAGCTGAAACTTTCCATCTCTTCAGCAGCCCCTCTCCCACAGTCCCGGTTCTCATCAAGTCTCCTTATCACCATTTCTGACTTTGTTTCTTTGGATCCAACTTAGGAAGGTCCAGAGACATTCTCTTCACCACAACACTAAGAAATACATTGCTGCTGAGTTGTGGAGCTCAGTCCCAGCGGATACATCCACAAAACACACCACACCTAAGGCTTAGGGAATTGCCGAAAAGGGCTGGGGGAACAAGGAAGAGTGGTTGGAAAGACTGTGAGTGCTGGAAGATGTGCTACACGAGGTCATCTTCTGGACAGGACATGGCCATTGCATGCAGGGAATAACTGCAGCTCTGGTCACCCACACAAGATCGCACCCTATCAATATTTCCTCACTGATGGAGGAGGAACTCTTGAGGTTCCACACTCCCTGGGGCACTACTGGCAATTAACAGTTGCTGGGAAAGAAGGTGTGATTGTCTTCAATCTGAGAACCACTGAAAAGTTGTTATTTATCCAGTAATTAAATCCCTACTCAGGCTCATGCTCAAAACCCCAACCAGACTCAGTGGGTCATAAACGAAAGTAACAGGGAAGGAGAGCCACTGCTTAGGAAGAAGGGTTTCTGTGGGAGCGGGCACAGAGATGAGAGAGAGGAATGGGGTGAGAACACTAAGATTTAGTATATGTGTGTACAATTGTCAAACGATAAATAGAGGAAAGGAAGGGAAGGAGGAAGAAATGGAAGGAGGGAGGGAGAAAGGAAGGGAGAAAAGAGAGAAGGAAGAAATAGAGGGAAGAAGGGAGAGAGGAAAGGAAGGAAGAAGGGAGGGAGGGAGAGAGGGAGGGGAAAGCATACTCCAAGGGAACATTAGCACATGAAAGGTCTCTGCTGCTGGGGATGCTGTGAATGTGTTGCTCTGATTGATTGATAATTAAAATGCTGATTGGCCAGTAGCCAGGCAGGAAGTATAGTGTAGGCGGAATAAGGAGAGAGGAGAATTCTGGGAACAAGAAGGCTGAGTCAGGAGACACTGCCAGCTGCCACAATGAGGAGCAGGATGTAAAGTACTGGTAAGCCACAAGCTACGTGGCAAGGTATAGATTTATAGAAATGGGTTAATTTAAGATATATAAGAACTAGATAGCAAGAAGCCTGAGTCACACAGCCATTCAGTTTATAAATAATATAAGCATCTGTGTGTTTATTTGGGTCTGAGCAGCTGCAGGATTGGCGAGTGAGAGAGATTTTTCCTGACCATGGGCCAGGAAGGAACAGGAGATAACCCCAGCAACATTCTGCTGTGCCTGCCTGGTGTGGCTAGAAGCAATGGAGGGAGGTAATGGAGGGAGATTTGCACTCCCCATGGCAGTGAGAAAGAGGGGGTGCTGGAGGAGAGAACAAACAATTACCCTTCAGAGTAAACAGAGGTGGGGTACTGACCTTGAGAAGGAACCTGATGGTGGGAATAAAATAGGAGAAAAGTGTAATCATTACAAAGACCCTGGCTTTGTGACATTTCCTTCAGCTCTCTGAGCAACTCTCAGTGGAGAGTGGGTTTCTGAGGAAGATGGAGCCCTACAAAACTATGTGTGTACCATGAATTTTCTTCCAGGCCTTTCCCAGAGGGACCTGGAGCCATGTACTGGGTGACCAAATATTTGAGAAACACTCAGCCAGCCCTTATGGGACTTGTGAGATTCTGGCTCTGGGTAATGCTGACATACGGGTATCTGAGGTAGCCATGGACACACACCCCTGGCATCTCCCACCATAGGAAGTCAGACAAGCCAATGACTGCTCTGCTCTGGGTCCAGTATTCCCTGATATTTCCTCTAAGGGCTGGTACTCACCAGCACACTGTTTGCTTAGTCTGTGCAGGGCCCTGAATTCCACCCCAGAACTGTTAGGAAAACAAAATGGAATCAAACAAAACACGAAACTGCTCGTCTGTCATTTTCCCAGGTTCTGCTCTGGCCCACGAGGAAAGCTTCATTAATTCCTCCCCACGGGACACCACACTGAGCTATGTAGGGGCTGTTTTCCTGCCCTGGCTCTCTTTCTCCACAGTTTGTTTTCTTTTGGAATGCAAATGCATTTATGCAAAAGAAGAGAATGAACCCTCCTGGTTCCAGGCATCTGTCTTTCCCTGAACCCTGTGGTATATGATACAGAGACCACAAATTCAGTGTAAATCACCTAGTTTTCTGTTGCTGCAGTCCAAAGCACCACACACTGCAGAGGTTTAAAGCAAAACCCATTCACCCTCCTACAGTTCCCACAGACCAGAACGTTAGGGATGAGTTAGCCGGGTCTTCTGACCAAGGCATTACAAGCCGAATCAGACGTCAGCAAGCTGTGCTTCCTCCTGATGACTCTGGGGAAGAATTCACTCCCAGTCTGTTTAGGTGGTAGAGCGAGTTCAGTCCTTTGTGACTGTGGGACTGAGATTGTTCTTGTCTGTCTGTCTGTCTGTCTGTCTTTCTGTCTGTCTACTGGAGGCTTCTCTTGGCTCCTCCTGGGCTCTGACTCTTTGCTACATGCATACCTCCTCTTCTGTCCCACGAAGGTGAATCCTCCCAGCATGGGAACCCTCTGTCTCATGTCTTTCTTTAGGAAAAACTCTGTCCCTCTTAAGAGGTACCTTTACTAGGTCCATTGACTTGGGATCCTAGTCACCTCCATGAAATTTTAAGTTTTCTACAAAATTTAGAATAATCCCAGCATGAGATCTCATCACTGACTTTGTCCCCACTCAAGGACATTATGTAAGGTTAAGGGTCATTCGAGGTCATCTTAGGGTTCTATGTATCACAATGTCATGAAGACATATAGAGGCTGGAGAGATGTTTCTTTAGTTAGGAGTACTTGCTGTTCTTCTAGAGGACCAAGGTTCGAATCCCAGCACCCACATCTGGTGGCTCACAGCAGTCTAAAACTCCAGTTCCAGAGGATCTGATTCCTCTGTCCTACGTGGGCACCTGCACTCACCTGCAGATACACATATCTACATATAATTAAAACTAATAAAAATCAATCTTTTTGCCAAAACCCTACTTCAAGTTTTTTTTTAAAAAAAAGGATGACAGGCCTCTGCTCTTTTAGAATAAATAATATCAAATTAATCCTCCTTCCATAAGCAATTATAGCATTATTTTCAGGCAATGGAGGAAAACTCTACAAGGCTTCAGTTTGCTAGGGTATAGAAAGCTATGAGGGCAGACCCCCAGCTGCCCTAGTTCTTCTTGGGGACAGTATCTTGTCAACTTCACAATGACCTGTAGTTCAGGTTGAATATAACAGTTACATTTAACCAAGGAAGTAGGAATCTGTGCTCAAGATCACAGAAGCAACTGAATTATGCAGGGAAGATCCCCAGCACCAAAGAGCCAGCTCTGTAGATGGGTAGCCCCAGAAGTCCTTGTAAGAGTCTTGTATACCTAATCAATGACTGGGCTGCACCTGCATAAGAAAAAGGCTTGCAAATTGAACAGAAAGTAGATACCGAAGGATTGAGTATGGGCAACAGATGCTTAAGACAGAGAAACATTGGAAAATAGATGATGGAGTTATCCAGGTTGGTAAACCTTGGAGATAATACATGAGCACCCACAGACCCAGCCAAGATACCAGAAGGCTGTCTTAGGGACCAGGGCCAGGTTTTATAGTAAGAATGTCTCTAGACCAGCCCTGCTGAATTTTAAAAGCAACACTGGCAAATTCCACAGGGGAGCTAGACTGTGATTGAGTCCCAGCCAATCAGAGGGTCCTGAGAAATCCTGTGGCCTTCTCCATTGATCACCCTATTGAAGCATACATAACTCCAAAGTGATCGGAGAGTAACCCAGTTGTCCACTAGAACAAAATCTGTTTATAGCTTGATGACAATGAACTAGCCTAACTACAAAGAAACTAAGACGTTTTACTAGGACCTGCACAGTCTTCAAATGCATACAGAATATCCATCAAGACAGACCACATTTGGTGAGCCGTAAAATAAGGCCCAATAAAATGTTTAATTACTAATTATGTTTGTTGACCATAAAACTATATGAGAATTAATAATGGTAAGACATCAATGAAATAACCAAATATTTGAAATTTAAATAATATCCTGTTAAATAACATGAGTCAAAATAGAAAAGACCAAAGCAAACCAACAAAAAAAACCTGGAAAATGTTTGAAACATCAGGACACTCACAATACTGCATAGTGAAGTTGGCTGGCTGTATGGCTGAGCAGGCAATCGGAGGGAAAAACACAAGTTCATGACTGGACTAGAGAAGGGAATCTTAAAAATAGCCATCTTAATTTCTTTTTTTAAATATTTTAACATTTTTTTATTGATTCTTTGGGACCACCACATCATGCATCCCAATTCTGATCACCTCTCAGTACCCCCACATCTGCTCCTCATCTTTGCAATGTCCCCCCAAAAGAAAATTGTTTTAAACGAAACAAACAAACAAACAAAAATCCTTGCTCCTCTGTCTTTCCTGCCTCTCCGCCCCTCTCGGATATACTGTGGCCATCCCGAGTCATGGAGATCCTGCTGGTATCATTCCACAGGACCAGCCCCTTTACACACTCCAGCAGGTCGCAGATGGGGTAGATGTTAGAGAGAGCCAACCCACGGCCCTGGATGTGGGCCTGGGTGGCAGCTGAGCTGATCCAGGCCATTGGGGCCACCTGCTCAGGCCAGGGGTAGGGCCGGCTCACCTACACTCATGCCATCAAGGCCACCTCTCCCACACCTGTGGTGAGGGGTGGAGGGGTCTCTCCCAAGTGTGTGTGGGCGGAGGACTGTAGCACGAATCTTAACAGGTCTTATTAATAAAAACAAACCTGACCCAGGTATTGGGGTGAACGCTGAATGATCAGAGAAAACAGAACAAGCCACAGCCACCTCACCTTGCCAGTTCCTCAGCTGATCCTGTTTCCTCAGACTGGAAGCCTCTGAGTCCTCATCCAAATGGATCTCAGCTGAACTGCTGCTCAAAAGCCTAAAAGCTTAACCAGGCTCTAGTTCCTGGTTTTTATGCCTTATATACCTTTCTGCTTCCTGCCATCACTTCCTGGGATTAAAGGCGTGTGTCACCATGCCTGGCTGTTTCCAGTGTGGCTTTGAACTTGCGGATCTCTGCCTCCAGAATGCTAGGATTAAAGGTGTGTGCCACCATTTTCTGGCCTCTATGTCTGTCTAGTGGCTGTTCTGTTCTCTAACCCCAGATAAGTTTATTAAGGTGAACAATATATTGGAGAACACAGTATCACCACAGACGACCTCCCCCATGAGGGTCTAGGGCCAGTGAAGGTAAGGGCTGGCTCATCATGGCCCTCTGATTTCATCACGAATGGTTCCTATGGCCCCCTGTGGTAACATGGCAACACACATCAACACAGACCTCAAATGCAGCAGGACCATGGACCCAGATATGGCCGTTGGCAGCAGCTCTGGCCTAGATATCACCATGGTACCAGGTAGCAGTTCAGGCCACTCAGATCTATATGGCCCCAGCTGCAGCATGGCCCTTGGACACCATCATGATCTCAGATGGTGGACCAGACCCCAGGCATCTACATGGCCCTCGGTGGCAACAGGAGCCATGGACATCAACTCAGACCCTGGCTGCTCTAGGGTTATGGACCCAGACATGGCCCTCAGCTCCAGCTCTGGCCTGGATATCACCATGGCACCGGGTAGCAGCACAGGTCACTCAGATTGGTATGGCCCCTGCAGCAGCAGAGTCCTCAGACACCTACATGGCCACAGGCAGCAAACCAGACACTGGGCATCCTTGTGGCCTTTGGTGTCATGGGTCATGGTTGTCAATACAGACCCTGGCTGTGATAGACCATGGATCCAGACATGGCCCTTGGCAGCAGCCCAGGGCTCAAATGTTACCGTGACCCCAGGTGGCAAGCAGGCTGCCAACATCAGCCTACTCCCCGCCATATTCACTTCTTCCCTTCCGCCTCTTTCCACAGCACATGAGTCACTCAGCTTCTCTTCCTTTCCCATGCCTCCACCACATACTTGCCCATCATCATGGCACCCAAGGCCCCGGGTGGGCCTGTGGATGTCTTCTCGCCAGTCTGGGGCCTTAAGGACCCAGGCTGGCCTGTGAGTGGCTAGCACCCATGTGAGCTGAGTGGCATCAGGTGGGGTGTGGATCCCATCTTATTTTCTAACCTAGACGAGCAGCTTGAATCCAAAGGAACTAGAACAAAAGGAATCCCGAGGAGCAGAAGTCAGTACAATAATGAAAAATCCAAGCAAAAATATGTTTTAAAAAAATTAATAACATTGATAGATATATAGAAAGGCTAATAGAGAAGCGACAGAAAATATAAACATTCTAATTATGATTCATTATATTGAGAGAGGGGGGATGTGAGTGTGGGTGCACCAATGCCATCCTGCACACGCGGTGGTCAGAGGACCACTTCACAGAGTTGGTTCTCTCCTTTTACTCTTATATGGGCACCTGTAGCTGGAGTTTTCTTGGTCCCCTCCGATCCACGCAGCCGCTTGGTTCCAAATAAACACACAGAGGCTTATGTTATTTTCAACTATGCGGCCTAACGGCTCAGGCTTCTCGCTAGCTAGCTCTTACATCTTAAATTAACCCATTTCTATAAATCTGTGTTTTGCCACCTATTCCGTGGTTTTACCGGTCTGTGGGCATCTTGCTTTTCCTTTGACAGCTGCTGGAGTCTGTTCCGCCTCTGCCTTTCCTCTTCCTGTCTCTCTCCTTGTATTTCCTGCCTGCCTCTAAGCTGCTATACCATAGGCCGATACAGCTTTATTTATTAACCAACCAGAGCAACACATATTCACAGCGTACAGAAAGACATCCCACAGCATTTACTTACTGAGCTATCTTCTTAATCAACATTGAAACATAATATCTGGGGATACCCAAGACATTGAAAATAAAACAATGAAAGTCTAACAAATGACTTCACACCCATCAATGGGATGTTAGGTGAAATGACCAGATCTCTTGGTGAGCTGGGTCCCCAGCAGCCCAGTTTTTAAAGCCGGGCATGGTGGAGCGTGTCTGTAACTCTAGCACTGTGCAGGGGATGGCAGAGGAATCCCTGCAGCTCTCTGAACAGCTGCTAGTCTTGCTGAATCCATGAGCTCCAGGTGAGTGACTCAAAAAACCAAGATGGCAAAAGACAGAGGAAGACATATGAAAATATGTAATGCACACCTGTGCACACACACACACACATATACCACATGTGTGAATACACACACACACACACATGCACCTATGGCTGAGCTCATGGTTAGTAATGAAACACAAAACATTCATACACATAAAATATTAAAAATTTTTTTTAAATGCATGCATTACAAAATCTCAAGGAATACTTTTAATATTTTATTTTGAGAGAGTCACAGTATTCAAAGTCAATGAACAAACCCAAAGTCTCAACACAGAAAGCCATGACATGCAGAAAAATCACAGTTCTAATGCCATTTTTTTTTCTTAAATCTCTGCTGTAAGGAAACGTCCTCTTAATTACAGAGCCATCTCTCCAGCCCTGCAATTATATTGTTATAAAACAAACTAGTAAACAAACATCTGTTTATAGACTGGGGAGGCGGCTCGGTGAGTAAAGCACCTGATGTGCAAACGTGAGGAGGACCAGTGTTCGGACCTCTGGCACCCATCTAAGGCCAGACACGCTACTCCATGTCTGTAATTCCAGAGCTCCTATGGAGAGATGGGTGACTGAGACAAGAGAATCCTTGGAAGCTCACAGGCTAGCTAGCCTGATGGATGCAGCGGCAACGCAATAAAAATCCGTCTCAAACAGGGTAGAAGGAGAGGACTGATACATGCGTCACGGCACTTGGGCGAATGCACTTGCACTTGTGTGCATGAGTGTGCACGCACACATGCACATACATACATACACACACACACACACACACACACACACGCACACTCTATCTGTTCATGCATTATCTCTATTCCACTAATACCATAAAATTGTTTCTAATCAGCCTCGCATGACGCACCTTCCAAGTGCATCGTTTGGCGCTCTTTGACAAACGCCTACACTAACATAATTATTACTGGGTCAAGAGCCAGACATTGACAACATCCAGAAATTTCCCTCAGCCTTGGCAGGCACTTCTTCACCTAAGCTGGCTTCTGTAATTGTAGATTAACTTAACCTGTTCTAATGTCACCTAAATTGGACCATTGGTCACACATTTTTGCTGTCTGGCTCCTTTTGCCCCACATGGCATTAGAGTACTAGGAGATGCTGCTATGTTATTAGTGACGCCAGATGTTTATTCTTCTTATTGCTGAGTGCTGTGGCCAGATCTACCCTGGGCATTGCAGCTCTGAGTTCTTGTGTGTGTTCCGTTTCAGATCGGTTTTCCTGCCTCTTCGGTATCCCCCCAGCAGGTCACACAACTTCGTTTGCAACTTCCAGCCTGTTTTCTGAAGCAATTGCAGTACTTAGCCCTCTCCCAACAACGGACGGAGATGTACCTGGTCTGAACTCTCTCAGCACTTGGTGCTGTCAGCCATTTAACTTTGACCATTAATAGATGTGAACTGAGATTTCACTGTGTTGTTCACCTTCCCTTCCTGATAAGTGATGATTTTGAGCATCTGTTATGCATAATGCTGGAAATGTTTTAATGCTGATACACCTTCTTTTGCATAGTATTGAAATATTTGCTGCATCTTGGCGTTACCGTACCTGTATGGTAACCTTCATGTTCGAAGATTCTGCATGGTCACGAGTACTTTGTCATATATCTAGATTATAAGTACTGTTGGTGGCTTCATTTTTGAGATAGAATATTGCAAACAGCAGAAACTGTTCATTCTGCTGCTGCTTAACTTGTCCTTTTTTAGTTTTCCCTTACTAGTTTGTTTTGTGTGTGAAACATAGGAAATCACCATCCAACTTAAGGTCATAAAGATTTTCTTCATAGCTTCTTTTCTAGAATTTAGAGCTTAGCTTTTTATGTGTTTGTGTGTGCACGTGTGCGTGTCAGAGTCAAGGTTAGGTGTCTTCCTCACTTGTACTCATCTTTTGTGACAGAGTCTGTCATAGAATCTGGACTGATTTGGCCAGCCTGACTGGCCAAGAAGCACCAGGGATCCATCTGTCCAAACCTCTACCAACTTCAGATCCCCAAGGCAGACTGAACCATCTCCCCACCTGCAGTGTTAAATTTAATACAGAATAGAGTGGGCCATTTAAAAGTAAGCTCAATTGTAGACAAAAGGTTTCTCTGGTCCCACCAGGCCCCTGCAGTCCCATGGCCCACTTATAAAATAATCACTCAGAAGCTTATATTAATTATAACTGCTTGGCCATTAGCTCAGGCTTATTACTGACTAGCTCTTACACTTGAATTAACCCATAATTCTCATTTATGTTTAGCCACGTGGCTTGGTACCTTTTCTCAGTTCTGCCTTGTCATCTTGCTTCCTCTGTATCTGGTTGGTGACTCCTGAATCTGCCCTTCCTCTTCCCAGAATCCTCCTCATCTGCTTCTCCACCTATACTTCCTGCCTGGCTACTGGCCAATCAACATCTTATTTATCAACCAATCAGACAAACACATATTCACAGCATACAGATTGACATCCCACAGCACTCAACTACTCTGTCCTTCTGGAGACTTAAGAAGTGATGCCGCCACTGATCCAACAATAGGCTGCTGTGAAAAGAAACAATCAAGGACAAAACATGGTCATTAAAATAAAGTTCAGTGGTTGAGTGCTTCGGTAGCATGCACAAGACCGTGGGTTTAGTCCTTGGCACTGTAAAAGTAAGGGAAGTTAAAAGAGCACCAGGAGTATGGAATGGTCAAGCACTAACAGAACATTGGCACTAACAACTGTTGGCTCGTTTTCGTTTCACAGTCATCTTTGAAAAACGTATCGCTATCACCTGCGTTTGCAGATGACCAAACTGAGTCATGAAAGTGCTAAAGAACTTCCCTAGGTCCCCAGATCGCCAGCCATGGTGAGTTCTGGCTGGCAGAACAGGCCTGTCTGAACCACAGCCTGGGAGAGCAAGTGGAGCCTTTGTCTAAGCACAGTAGAAAAGACAACAGCTTCCACTATGAGAAGATTAAGACGAAAGGGGAAGCTAGCAGTATGCGATTCCTGCTGTGAGTTCTAGAAGAAAAGACAATGGAAGAATAGAAAATTTAAAAGTTAACATAAACATTAGAAAGATGTTCTGGTTTGTCTACGGACATAAAGAATTTATCAAAAACTTCACACACACACACACACACACACACACACACACACACACACACACATGTTGTGGAATATTAAGATATGTTACATTCTTTTATGTTGCATTTGTTTAATTCTGTGAAATTGTGTTACTTCGTCTGTCTAAAACACCTGATTGATCTAATAAAGAGCTGAACAGCCAATAGTGAGGCAGGAGAAAGGATGGGCGGGGTTGGTATGTAGAGAGAATAAATAGGAGGAGAGAAGAAGAGGGAGGAGGAAAAAAAGGAGGAGAGAAGGACATCAGGGGCCAGCCACCCAGCTACACATCATGCCACAGAGTATTGGGGAATATTATTTAAAGGTGTGTTACTTTTGTTTATGTTGCATTTGTTTAACTCTGTGAAGCTGTGTTACTTTGCCTGTCTAAAACACCTGACTGGTCTAATAATAGCAAGGCGAGAGAGAGAGAGAGAGAGAGAGAGAGAGAGAGAGAGAGAGAGAGAG
>CABHPQ010001356.1:64751-92989 GCA_902168405.1 Peromyscus aztecus | reverse complement strand
AAAAAAATTTGATTGAAAATAGTATATATTATCATCTATTTCAATATTTTATTGAAAACATTATATATAACAATATATATCATATATTCTGATCATAATTCCTCCTCCCTCATCTCCTCCCAGGTCTTCCTCCACAAGGAGAAAAGTTTTTTTTTTTCTTTTTAGTTTTACCCCTCCCTCTTTTTATCTCTAAAGAAAGACAAAGAACAAGAAAATGATCATCCAGATAGAGAATTAACAAAGAAATGCAAGAGTTAAACAGCTCCCTAGGAAGAATGCAATGAACAGACCTGCACAGAACGCTCCAACTCAACCCTGCAGAACACACATTCTTCTCATCAGTCCAGAGGACTCTCATGCAGATAATATCATATGTCACAAAACTAATCTCAATAACTTAAAAAATGAAATGTTGTTTTGCAGCTTTGTTTATCTGTTTTAATCCTGATTCCATGACTTCTGTCCTGGCCAGTACATTTTCCTTACTATTATTTAAGTTTGTATCTTAGTACCTGTAGCCCATTCCCTATTCTTTATGTACCTGCAAGTTCTTGTTCTTGCTTTCTGGGACCTTCATCGTATTGGTACTTATTTTTCCTTTTTGGAATTTCAAAACTCTACTTTTTAAATTAACTAGAGAATTCTCTTTGAAGACAAAGGATTTGTTTGCCTTTGCCTCTTTATTCTCCATTTCTTCTACTGTTTATTTTTTATCAGATCCTACCACTTTTTTTATCAGCATGATTGTTTATAAAATACTTTAGTTCCAATAAGAATGAAAGTTAATATCTTTAATGAAAATCATAATCATATAAAAATAGACATGATACAAAATTTCAGCAAGGGCAGCACTTTGTCAATCTCTAACACATTATAAAATATTTCTAAGCCATCAGAAGAATAACTTAATTAAGGAAACACAAATAAAAGCTGTTTTTGGTTATTAATTTCTAGTTTATCTAAATCATCACATTATTAGTCCATTGATCTCTTCTCTGTTGGAAAGATGTACATTTCCACCAATTTTTAATCGAAGCTATTATTCTGTTTTCAGACTACATAAATTCAAGGGTCTTTTTGAGCAGTGCATGTTAATTGTACTTTGTAAATCTTTCCAAGTCTCAGTGTTTTCATATGCAAATGATCTGAGTTCTCTGGAAAGAAAATTCTAGGGAGAAAGAAATTCAAATAAATTTCCAGCAAATAAGAACTTCTCATAATTGAATGAATCATATTTTAATTGCTTTTAGTGATATTTATTTTGTTCTTGACCCTTCGAAGACCTCCTCTTGACAGAAATAAAAGAGAAAATATGGTTTGTGGTAGTCATGATTTTAAGAAGTAAGACTTCAATAGACTGATTTGTTGACTTCCATTTCTTTATGCATCTTTAATTATTATATGCAATTACACATAAAATAAATTTAAGAATTCAAAATCTATGACATCAAATCAATGGTGATAGTGAGATAATGTATGTGCCTACAATAGGCACTTTTAATCAATATCCACAATTTATCCATTTTTAATTGTGTATTTGAGGAGTTTTTAATCTTAGTATATCTCAGAGCCAAGTTTCCTATGAGATTTTACTACTGGTCTCATTGTGCTTCAAATACTGTACCCTGATATTACAGACTTAAAATCATTTTTACATTTAGACTGTAGTCCAAATTGAGAGTCCTTTTCCCGTGTTCCATCATCCTGGGAAAATTTACAGTCTTCAGGAAGATATAATTACATCAAACAACACAAAATATGAATGATTCCAAGATAGAAGTTTTTCTTGTCACAATTAATATACAAGTGAAGTAAAATTAGAAATATTTCAATTCATTTGAAAGAATAAGTTTGACAAGAAAGGGGCTTTAGAAATTTGGAATATTTATATAGTTATTAGTAGTAGACCGTAGACCATAGTAACAAAAAAGATGATTAGTACCTGGAATTAATAATAACTATTAAGCATATGGACCAAAGAAATACATTGAAAAAAGATGAAGTGTCATAGATGTAGGCCCATCTGAAGAACAGAGGATTTCTCAAGAAAATCTCTAAGCCACAGAAGGCACAGAATGTTGTATTTCAAACTCTGAGTAGTAAGAACTGCCAACTCACATTACTATATCCAGCAATGATGCCCTTCAAAATTTAATGAAAAGAAAAAAACCCCATGACAAATATAAACTAAGGAATCCATAAAGAGAAAGCCAGAAACAAAAGATATTTCAAGGAATCATACATATGAAAGAGAAATATAAACACATACATTCTACAGAAAATAATAAATGAGAAATGGAAAAATACCACCGTTACACAACCCATGAAATGGTAGGAATTAACACACATCATTTAATAATAACTCCGATGATTGTCTCAATATTTAAATAAAAATAGATTAGCATATTTATTAAAATTCAGTATTTATCTATTTATTGTCTGCTGGAAATATACTTCATTAACAATGACAATATCTGCCTTAGGGAGAAAAGATGGAATAGTCAGACAAAATATATTTAAAATGAAATTAATTAAGAGTATTTGCTTTATGAAATTAGATACACCAGGCTTTGGTGCATACATGTTTAGAACTGTAATATCCGTGTGTGTGTGTGTGTATGTGTGTGTGTGTTTACGTGTTTGCATACATTTTCAGGTGCATGTGGCATTCAGAAGTAACCTTGTGTATTAGTCCCAAGTTTCCACCTACCTACTTTGATACATTTTATTTGTCTGGGGCTCAACAATTAGGCTATACGGACTGGCCAATGAGCCCCAGTAAACCTCCTGCCTCTATTCCTAGGGCTAGTATTAAAGAGTCCACTGTGAGAATTTCATTCTTTCCTCATCTTGCAAAGATGATTAAAGTTAACAGAAGAGAGAGAGGAAAAAAAAGGAGGTGGTGGCTACCAACAGGCTTGGAGTTTTTAAACTGGATACTGTTCTTCAAATTCAGGGCTTCATGCTTGCAAGTTCAAACAAATTGCTTACTGAGATATCTCTTAGCCCTTTGCTGCTTACTGTATCCACATCACTTTATTTTAAAGAGCTATCTAAGCCAACAGGTTAACTAACATCAAATAAAATTAACAATATTGTGTAACCATAATGTGTTGGTTAGGAGTTCATAGAAACTATGGAACAAAAGAATTATAACCTTCAAACATAACAAAATTCTATTACACCAGAAAAAAAAAAAACACCAGAAAAAAATCATACAAAATGAACATTGTTAATATGTATTAAGCCCTGACTCTAAACTGGGTGGTATAAGTAGCTGGAGAGTTTCTCTCTGCATCCCACCAAACCCCTGCAGTCCCGCAGCCCACTTGTAAAATAGTCATTCAGAAGCTTATATTACTTATAAAGTATATGGCCATGGAAGGCTTCTTACTATCTAGATCTTATATCTTAAATTAACCCATTTTCATTAATCTATTAGTTGCCACGTGGCTTGTGGCTTACCTGTACTTTACATCTTCTCATGGCGGCAGCAGCTGCCAGTGTCTCTTGCCTCAGCCTTCCACTTCCCAGAATTCTCCTCCCTCCTTGTCCCACCTATACTTCCTGCCTGGCTACTGGCCAATCAGTACTTAATTTACCAATCAATCATCCACAGCAGGTATAAGTATAACATAGTTTATGTATAGTACAAAGACTATTACCACAATGCATATTGATAATTTTAGACAGGGTCTTGCTCAGCCATCATCAGAAAAGCTTTCTCCTGCAGTATATGGGAACAAATTTAGGGACCCACAGCTAGGCATTACTTAGGGAATGAGAAAGCCTGTAACACTCAGGCCTAAATGGAATATCTCCATCAAATCACCTCCTACCCAGCCCTCAGGGCTTAGAGAACACTGTGAAAGAGGAGGCAGGAAGAATGTATGTTTCAGAGGGGATGGAGAACACCAAGAAAAAAGGCCCTCTAATTCAACATGATCAAAGCTCATACAAACTCCCAAAGACTGCAGCAGCATGAACAGGGCCTGTTCAGGTCTGCACTAGGTCACCTCTATATATATGATGGCTTCCAGTTTAGTGTTTCATGAGATTCCTGAGTGTGCAAACTAGTGGTCTCTGGGACTCTTTTGCTTCTATTGGTTTGTTTGTTTTGTTCAACTCTGATGTGTTAGTGTTTGTTTTATCCTATTATATTTTATTGTATTATTTTAAAAATTGGAAGGAGAAAAATTGTAGGCCAGATAACCATACATACAACTTCACCTGTTATTGATACTATTGCAGTGCTACTGGTATGCAAATATAGATCATCCCAGTGTCATGGCCATGCTTTACATGCCATGCCTCAGTGCCTTTATTTGCAAATGAATCATTTCTTAAAAGGCATGTGAAGTAGAAAATAGAGTTGATACTTAGATTAGGTAAACAATGAATCCATGAAAACATGAAAGGATAACATTCACAGATCAAAATTATAACAATCTAAAAGAAGAACTTGAAAGAGAGTAAGAATGTGTGTATGGGTGGGCTTAGATGCATGAAAGGAAAGAGGAAAATGATGTAATTATATTATATTCACGAAAATTAAAGAAGTAATTATAAAAGAGAAGACTACCAACACCCTGGATTAGACCCTAAGACTTTCCTGGACCAGTTTCTGGGGTTGAAAAAATAGAGTGAAGTAGCATGGAGCATGTATTCGTAAGGATATTGGCAAGAGATTGGGAGGCTAGGTCTTTTGAAACACTTTAATTGAACAAGCATCTCTCACAAGATACTATTGTCTCTACTCAAGACTAAACATCTTTCAAGTATGAGTAGGAAATGTCATTATCCTTTAGGATTTGAACCTTTAGGATTACAGAACAGTATTCTTGCCATTGAGAATACTTGGACAAGTATTACGATTTGGAGAATTAAAAAAAAAAACAATGCCTCCCTCATCTGTCTGAACTGATTATCTCTTTCAGCACTATTGACTTGTAATCAAAAGAAGAAATGTGCAGTTAGGATGCAACCCTGGGACAGATAATAATAAGATAATGGAATGAGAACAACACAGGCATTTCTTGCAATGTCCACTGAGAAATTTTGCAAAGTACTCATAGCAGACTTGTATATCCATTTTTATGAATATGATAAATTTAACTCACAGATAGTAATGCCCTAAAGAGGATAAAATGACTTCTAAAACTATTTTAGAGTACTGGAATATGAAAGCAACATTGTATCAAAATTCTAGCCTTAAAGAACATGCATAGAAAAAGTAATTACCTTTATTATTGTTCTGAACCCTAGTTAAGTAAGTTGGTGAACTGCTGTTTCTCAAACTCAGTCATGTACAAGGACAGTTAATCATGTCTAACCTTGTAAGCTACCAAGCCACATTACTATATAAGATTATCAAATAGTATAAATCTACATGTGAGATCATTTGTCATTGCCCTCCAAAGATGTCTCCTATTAACACAAGTAAATAGGTACTTTGTGGTCCCATAATCCTCATAGGGTCCCTAAAAGGTTCTCAGCAGTTGTCGTTACATATTAGCTCAACAATTAACTTTCTGGAAGCTATCACATTTCATCAATGGCAACTAAAATTACTCCAGTAAGTGCATAACTTAGGCTTAGCATTCTTGGGTGCTAAGGTAATTCATGTATCCAAAGTAAGTATTCATGACAGAAGTCAAGCTTTTTCTTAGCATAAGGAGATTAAGTATATCGGAAAATCAACTAATGTCAAGGATTCTAGCCAAAATGAGTATCTGGTCCAGAGACAACCTCTAGAGTTTGTAATAGTGGGTCGTGGTGATGGGAAGACATGTAGCACACTTTCATTTGTACCTCAGAAATATTTCAACCAGCTTAAGTTCTTCTCAGAAGTTGAACAAGTAAGTCTTGCTGATTGTGTGATTTTTGAAGAAAACCCTTCCTACTGAATTTTCAGTTTAACACTAGAGTAAGTTAATTCAAATAACTTCTACAAGTCACCTGTCATTATTCAATTTTTCTGACAGCGTTGTTCATACATTGGAAATGGAAGCATACCATTCTTACTGTGTCCTTTGAAAGTGGAAAGGTTACTATATAATCAGGCATCAATCACAAAATCTCTTAGTCTCGAAGGAAGGATTCTCTAGTTAGTATGAACTGTTCCCTCATTCAAAGATTTTGCACATGACTCTGTGCTATCATATTTTAAGAATAAGAAGAGCTACAATCGAGTTCGTTATCTCAGCAGAGAATGTTTGTGATGATGAGACTGCCAGGCTTCATCAGCTTCTTCCTGCTTTTCCAATTTTATTAAAATAACCCAATTCAGCCTCCTTCAGATGATAACTCATTGTGATATTAACTCACTTTAAAAATGAGTCAATTTAATTTTTGAAGCCTTGTTGATTTAAACTCCTTTTAACATTTCCTGATATAACATCTTGTATTTTAGTGAAAGAAGAATTGTGAGCCTCTCAACTCCACTATCTTATGAGAAAAATGTGAAGAAACAGAAAATTGTTAAGTAAAAAATAAGCCCTACATCACTTTAAAAATCTTCCAAGTAACAGGCAGCTTCTCAGTGTACCACCATTCCAAAAAATATTTAACTATTAATTCTCCAACTATTCTTCTGGCGTATTCAAATGGCATTGGATTTATTCACATTGAAGAAACTAAATAAAAACTTATCATACCTGTTTCAAGTAAAAATGGTCAGTATGGTAAGCTAAGAAACTGATAAACCCTGTAAAATTGCCAGCTTTCCTGAAACATGATTCAAGCAATCCCATTCTCAGGACACTACTTTCCCAATACCATGTCCAGTTTCTAATGTGTTTCCCTTTCTAAAAGTTATCCCAATGGCCACTGACAAAGACATAATGCCAGTAACAATATATCAGTGATAATTTAATGTAGTTCCAAAGTGTGTCATACTGTTTGCAAGCAACTCTCTCTCTCTCTCACACACACACACACACACACACACACACACACACACACACACACACGGAATGGAAGGAGGGAGGTGGAGGGAGGAAGGGGGCTACCAAGTCATGTGGGTCCTAGTCTTGTGGGTATCTTTTTTTGTGAACAGAGAAACCTAAAGTTGTTTCAGAGACAAGAAACACTGAAAGTTTTCCCATAAGTTCTACTTTTGGGAAGGATCTGTTGCAATGTCATTTATAAAACGTAAACCAGATCTTTGGAGTTATAAAACTTCAAAGATCTAAGTCACCGTACTTTGTCGGTTCTCAAACCCAGTGCCCTTACAGATCAGCTGCATATATGTCAAGTTTGTATTTATCACCATTAGATTTTAGAGCTTCATAGACCTCATCTACAAGTAGGAATTTATTCCATAATAGGAATTTCTCTCTTGGTGGTAATAGAGCTCAGCATGAGCTCATTCAGTCCTAAAGACTTGAAAATTTGCATGTTTTCCACTTCAACTTCCATTTTCCATATAATTTTGCTATGCATTGAAGGGTATTTTTGCTTAGTTCTTATGCTTCCTCTTCAGAAATAAAGGATGAATATATTTTATCTTCCAACTTATATTAACTGCTTTAACTCACTTCTCATATATTTTCCTTTGCAAATTTCTTCATTGTTTTGTTTATGGCATGAATTATCATGATAGTTTTTTTCTTAGCATCAACTGTGTTTATGAGTTCATTTCAATGTTAGTTGAAGATATAATTCTATGTATTATCTAAATATAGTGAAATTTAATCACAGAGTATTTTTAAAAATACATTTAATTTTTTAAGTTTGTGTGTGTGTGTGTGTGTGTGTGTGTGTGTGTAGGGGGATATGGACATATGAATGTCCCTGTCCATAGAGGGCAGAGAAGGATGTCAGAGCACCAAGAACTGGAATTCCAGCTAATTGTGTGATTAGTATCTGCCTTCCATAGGTGTTCTGAAGCAAATTACGTACTCTGCAAAAATACTAAGTACTCTTCTGTGCTGAGCCATCCCTCCAGCCCCCAATTACAGGAAATTTGAAACAAGGATTTTTTTTTTTTTACATTTTTACATTTTACATTTGTCAAAATTGAGGAGAATTGTTTGCTTTCATTAATAGCAGAGTCTGGAAGCAACTCCCAGTTGAGAAGACATGGAATCCTAACTCACTGATTTCCAAGGGAATGTGCCTCTGCTTCCGAGAGAGATCGAGTCAGCTGTGCTGAAATCTCCAGTGGAAAAGTGAAGCATGGTGCTTGTAGCTGCACTGATGTGTTCTGTTTACCTGATTGTCAATGTTCATATTCATATTCAACAGTGAAAATCGGGAGTGTTGTTTTTTTTTTCATGTAAAACCTAGGGTGCTACATTTTTGTTCCAGAAACATGCTTTTAAATAACTAATTAGTTATGATTGAATTTCTGCTTGACCAGAGAATTTATAATTCCACTTTCATTACCCATATTTATGTATTTTCCAAATTGCTGTTATTTTTCCATGTGCTCATTCAGGTTCATTTTCTGAGGATCATGTGATTAAATATATGTGGACTGAGTTTAACACATAGTACTAATTACTTACAAGAGGATAAACTACTTGTATCAAAATATATATAATTGTGTTGGTGATCAGAATTTAGGTGCATTCTATGTGATGTTAGTTTTCCTTTCACTGGTCTGAGGGAAATGAAAACAATAGACAATATTTTGACATAACAGACAGTGAATATTAATGTGAATTAGAAAACTATGCTTAAATCACAGTTTCTAGAGTATTCCTGGTATGTCAGCTAAGGGGAAGTGTTAAACTACCTGAATAGTGATTAGAAAGACAATTTTATGTTCTTTATTATGCCTTGATGAGATCAAAATAAAATAACCATAAATATGTAATAGAAAAATATAATTATTCTTTCAATGATCAAATGCCATCATTTCTCTTTCCTGTATTTCTTATCAAAATTCTCATATTTTATTGAGTAAAAACCACAAAGTTAACATTTTTGCAATTTAGTTGTTTCACAAATCCTTAAAAGAAAGGTATTTTAGTATTTTATACTTTATAACTAATGTCTTATTGATTCTATAACACTGCAGAGCTGATAGTTTTTCTGTATTCATTTAATCCTTTTCTATTCTGATACATTTTTAATACTGTCAATCAATAAATGCTTTTACATTGCAGTTTAGTGTTCATAGATCTTTTGTCAGAGAATCAAAATTTATAACAAGAGGGGTAAATATTTTAAGTATAGGTTAATTTTTTCCCAGGAGTAAAATAAAAGTTGGAAGTTGCAACTGATATATAGTTATATGTAACACAGAAAATAATGTGCTTAAGGAATATGCTGTCAGAAACAATAGCAACTGAAGTTTTGATATTTCTGTTAACATCTCTTCCCCAGAGTGCAATGTCAACGTTTATACGATATACAATGTTTATGCGATATATGATGTGTTTGGTGAGTATTTGTCAATAATACCAGGTCAATAGATTTTTATTATTACACAATAATACCTACAGTTTTCCTCATTAGTGTATCTAATACTTTTTGCTACTTTGGGCTTCTCAATAATCCACTCAGAAGCATGTCAGCAGGACTTAGTCAAAAGGAGAACATGTGAAGATTGCTAAAGTCATCTAGAATAAGGGGACAGAGTCATGCCCTGCAAGTCAAAGTCTGACCTCCTAAGGTCATATCCTTTTCACTTGGGATTAAGACACGGAAAAATGGTTCATCAGACTTAGCACTGTACTTTGCTTAAAAACCGTGTTGTGTGCCAGATTGTTAAAATGTGTTTTCTAAATGTCAAATAGAAATTCTCCAATTGCATTAAGTATTCAAGCAGCCTCAGATAGTTTCATTGCTTGTTTTTTATTTGACAAGCTTTCACTCACACTAAATGAGTAACATTTCCTAAACAACATTGCACCTATCCAGCAGGCTCAGATGGTTAGTTCCAAACTCAAAATTACTCAGATAACTTTGATTAACTCTGTGGGACACTAAGTAAAACCGAAACCAGGAACTAGAGAAAAGATATTTTAGGGAATAAAGGATGGGGAAGAAAATGGGGCAAAGAGGGAAAGAGGACATAGTGTGTATATATGAAAATTGTGAATAAAAATAGATCTTACTCTACCATCAATAATAAGACAAATATTTGATTTGGGAAGGTAAGTATTATAACTCCAGGTATAATACATTCTATATATCACTATATGAATATATCCTTTACATTTAATTTTAAGTGAGTTCCAGAGTAACTATTACTGATATGATATTGTGATATAAAATATTCAAATGTAAAACAACTCAAACCAGAAAAGTTTGACAGATGTATGTTAAACAAAATTTTCCAAAGAGTGTGTGAAATTTGTTTTGTTTTGTTTGTTTTTTTGAGACAGAATTTCTCTGTGTAACAATCCTGGCTTTCCTGGCACTTGTTTTGTAGATTCGGCTGGCCTCAAACTCAATATAGATACACCTGCCTATGCCTTGAGGGCTAGGATTAAAGGCATGCTCCACCACTAGCCAGAGAAACAGTCTTTGTTTATTCTCTGGTATTTGCATTTTTACCACTACCATAAAATTATTTTGGAAATATATGTTTTCTTAACAGATAAAATTTCAAATATAAACTCAGTGAAAGTAAAAAATAAATCACATAGATAGGATTTTTATGTTATGTATGGTATTATATGTATAATCAATAAGAGAACCCAATGCTTTTCAATATTGAAAAATAATATGCATTGCTATTCATTGAGATGATTTATTGTCTTTTGCACATTTATGTTTATTGATTTTGTTGGCTGAGGGAATTAGTAGAATAAACTATTTGACATCATTCATTTACACATTATAATTTACATAATATTTTTAAGAACTGAACAAATCACAGGAGGAAAATGCATTTTCTCTATCAATACAAATATGAATGATATTCAACAAAACATTATCAAATAATTCAGAGATACATATCACAAATAATACATATAAAGTGTTCTCATTATCATGTATATGTTCTAAAACTAAAGCTCAAAATCTATAATATCTTGTTTCTATGAAGATATTAACTTGATAAAATAGCAAATGTTTGCCTTTGGTGATAACCAAAACCACAAATTAAAACAACACAATGTAGCTTTATCTCTTCATAGCAAATTAAGAAAATTTATTAATTATAAATTATAGTACTTAAGTTTCTAGATCAATATAGTAAACTAAATGAATATTTTTCCTTTATAATTACACACAAAAATCTTTAAATAATAATAAAGCCAGAATAATAATCTACACATAGTGAATTACCATGGTCTATCAGAACACTAACCATGTCTTGTTGGAGCTCACCTAGGATTCCTAGTGGCTTTACCCCGCAGAACTGCATAAGTGGATGATTGGACCATGGGTCTGAGTACCAGGTGTTTGAAAGGTCTACAATTGGCTGTATCTAGCAAGAGCGAAGTCCTTTGCCCCACCCCCTGGCATTGTTATAATAAACCCTTTGGAATAAAGTTCTGAGCTGGTAGATAAGGATCCAGGCCCACCAGAGGCAATCCTGTTTTTCTATTTGTTTCTCCTCTATTTCTAAGTCTATTATCCCTTACTCCTGAATCCCTGGGGTAAATAAAAGTGGTAGCTGGTCTCACACATTGTCTATTCTTTTTAGTCATAGATGTATGGATGGGTCAAAGTGATGAAGAAGGGCCAAGTAAAGAGCTAAAAGAACAGCATCATCACAGGGAGGCAAGCATGTATCAAGGCAAGTTGATTAGACATTCATGTGTGTACTAACAAAAGCAAAAATAGGGGCCATGAATTTTAAGAATGTATAGTATATGGAGGCTTTTGGGGAGGGAAAAATGTAACTATACTCTCAAAAATAAAAGAAATAAAAAGTAAGTAAGTAAAAGAAATACATTAGAGATTATACCTGCATTCCTTCTTAAGTAATCAATAGGACAACATAAAATTTACTTTATTCTAACAAAACTGTGATTACTTTCTGTGTCCTTGTTTGTATTTTTTATTTTGGTTTTGAGATATATACACTCTCTACTGTCATATTATTGACTTCTTAATACCAACTGTTCCAAATACTCCATAGTTCAATGCTGTTTCGACTAAAAATTGAAACCTTGCCTGGTTGCATTAATTTATATATTTATATTGCTAAATAATTTGTAACTATAATTTCTTTCACAAAATGGACATTTGTTTTATAATATCTAAAGATGAGAACACATTATTAATGCCAACAAAATTAGGCATAACTGAATATTACTGTTGTGTTGAGAACGGCCGTGTCATAAATTCTTACACTGATTGTTTAAACAAAGCATTTGGATTTGCAAGGATTTTCATGACCAAATTGGCACTCTGTTATGTTTATGAGACTTTTCTACAAGCAACTAAGGAGTGTTGAGGGCAGGAAAAATATTCATCCCCAGTAAATAACAAACTAAATTTTCAGTCCTAAAAACATATATACAAGAACATTGTACTCACAGAGCAGGTTGTTTCTATATATTTATGTATATACATTTATATATACATATATGTGTATATGCACATAAATATGTATAACAGCAATTAATAAAAAGGAACCCATGAGTTTTTTTTATTGAAAATAGATTCTTTTCTCATGTGATAGATCTTGGTTAGAGTTTTTACTTCCTCTACTCCTCCCAGTTCCTCGCCACCTCCACTCCCCTCCAGGTCCACGTTCTTTTGTTGCTTATTAAAATAGAGTATGCTTCTAAGAGATAATAACCAAACATGACAAAAAATATATAAGATGATACAACAACTTGTATTTCAAAGTTGGATACAGCAGCCCAGCATGAGAAAAGGGATCCCAAGAACAGGCAATAGAGTTGGAAACCCACTTGATCTCATCTTCAGGAATCCCATAAAACACTAAGCTAAAAACTGTAATATATACACAAAGGGACTTTTGTAAACACATCCAGGCCCTTTTCTTGCTGCTTCAGTCTCAGTGAGCTCATATGTGCCTTGCTTCATTGGTTCAGAGGGCCATGTTCTCCTGGTATCTCTCATCCCCTCTGGCTCTTACAATCTGTCTACCTTCTCTTCTTCAGGATTCCCTGAGCTCTAAAAGGAGTAATTTGATGGAGACCTCCAAATTAAACTCTCACAAAGTAATAGGGAAGGCACTGAATCTGTAGATTGCTTTTGATAGGATGGTCATTTTTACTATGTTAATCCTACGGATTCATGAGCAGGAGAGATCTTTCCATTTTCTAATATCTTTCAAGTACTTGTTTCAAAGATTTTAAGTTTTTATCACAGGAGTCTTTCACTTGCTTGGATAGAGTTACCCCAAGATGTTGTATATTATTTGAGACTAGTATGAAAGGGGTTGTTTCCCTGATTTCTTTCTCAGTTCCTTTGTCATTTGTATAAAGGATGGCTACTGCTTTGCTGTTGTTGTTGTTGTTTATTTGTTTGTTTGTTTTATCCAGCCACTTTACTGACTGTAGGAGTTCCTTGGTGAAATTTTTTAGGATCACTTATGTATACTATCATATCATTTGCAAATAATAATATTTGACTTCTTCCTTCCCAATTTAAATCACATTGATCTCCTTCAGTTGTCTTACTGCTCTGGATAAAACTTCAAGTACTACATTGAACAGCTATGGGGAGAGTGAGTGGACAACTTGTTCCCTATTTTGGTGGATCTGCTTTGAGTTTCTTTCCATTCAAGTTGATGTTATTATATTTAGGTATGTCCCGTGTATCCCTAATCTGTCTAGGACTTTCATCATGATGGGATGTAGGACTTTGTTCTAAATCCTTTTCTGCATCTAATGAGAGTATCATTTTTTTTAATATCAGCTTGTTTCTTTGGTAGATAACATTTATTGATTTTCATATATTGAATCATTCCTACATCTCTGGGATGAAGCCTACTTGATCATGTTGGATGATATTTTTGATATGTTCTTGGATTAGGTTTGCCAGTATTTTATTGAGAATGTGATCGTCTATGTTCAAAAAGGAAATTGGTCTGTAATTAATTGTCTTTCTTTGTTGAGTTTTTATGTGTTTGAAGTATCAGGGTAATTGTTGCCTCATAAAATGAATTGGGCAATGTTCATTCTGTTTCCATTTTGTGGAAAAATCTGAGGAGTGTTTATATTAATTTCTTCTGTGAAAGTCTGGCTTAATTCTGTGCCAAAACCATTTAGCTCTGGGATTATTTTTTTCTTTTTTTTTTAATTTTGCTTGAGGGACTTTTAATGACTGCTATTATTTTCGGTAGATATTATAGCTCTATTTAAAGTGTTTGTCTGTTTTAGGTGATCTCAATTTAACTTTAGCAAGTGGTATCTATAGAAAAAAAATCATCCATTTCTTTTAGATTTCCCAATTTGGTGAAGTACAGGGTTTTAAAGTATGTTCTTATGGTTTTCTGGATTTCCTTGGTATCTGTTTTTATGTCCCCCTCTTCATTTCTGATTTTGTTAATTTGGATATTTCCTATCCATCTTTTAGTGAGTTTGAATATCTCATTGATTTTCTCCAAAAAAAAAAAAAAAAAAAAAAAAACTGTTTTTTTCCATTGATTCTTTGTACTGAGGTTTTTGTTTTTGTTTTTGTTTTTTTTTTTTTATTTAAGCCCTAATTTTTATTATTTCTTGCTGAATAGTCCTCCTCTTTGGTATGCTTACTTCTTTATGCTTTAGAGCTTCCAGATGTGCTTTTAAGTTGAGCGTATGAGATATCTCCATTTTTTTTGTAGGAACTCAGTGCTATGAAATTTCTTCTTACTATTGCTTCCTTAGTGTCCCCTAAGTATGAGTATGTGTATTCATTTTCACTGAATTCTAGAAAGTTTTTACTTTGTGTTATGTCCTGAACATTTTTCATTCAGAAGAGAGTTGCTCAGTTTCCATGAGTTTGTAAGCATTCTCATTTTTCTGTTGTTGTTGAAATCCAGCTTCAATCCGTGATGGTCTGACAGGATACAGAGATGTATTTCAATTTTATTGTATCTTTTGAGACTTGCTTTGTGTCAAAGTATGTGGTCAGTTTTGTAGAAATTTCCATGAGGTTCTGAGAAGAACATATATTTTTTGTGTTTGTGTGAAATGTTCTGTAAATATCTATTAGGTCCATATGGTTTATAATGTCTATTCACTCCAGAATTTATCTCTTCAGTTTTATCTAAATTACCAGTCCATAAATGAGAGGGAAGTATTAACGTCTCCCATTATCAGTGTGTGAGGGTGAATATATAATTTAAATTGTTTAGTGTTTCTTTTACAAACTTGAGTACCCTTGTGTATGGGGCATAGATGTTAAACATTGAAATGTCATCTTGATGGATATTTCCTTTGAGTATGTAGTGCCCTTCCTCATCTCTTTTGATTAGTTTTTGGTTTAAAGTCTATTTTGTTAGATATTAAAATGGCTTCATCAGCTTCCTTCTTAGGTCCATTTCCTCAGAATAACCTTTTCCAACCCTTTACTCTGCAATAATGTCAATCTCTGATTTGAGGTGAGTGTGTGTGTGTTTGTTTTTTGACGCAGAAATGTGGTTCTGTATTTCCCATCCATTCTATTAGTCTATGCCATGTGGAGGGCAAATTTAGATCATTGATATGTATAGATATCAATGACCAGTCATTGCTGATTCCTGTTATTTGGGGGTGGTTGTTGTTGGCAGCAGTGGTGGTGGTGACAGTGTGTGTGCATATATGTGTCGTGTGTGTGTGTGTGTGTGTGTGTGTGTGTGTGTGTGTGCTTCCTTTCTTTTGGTTTTAAAGTGTGAGATTATTTATTTCCATTGTTATTGTGGATGTAGTTAATCTTTGTAGAACATCAACAGATTTTGTAAGACTTCAGACATTACAGAACTTGGTGATGCTTTTTATCCCAGAAGGAAAAGTTGGCAATTGGACTGAAAACAAAGAATGTACTCATAATGGCTGAAGAAATGGCTCAGTAGTTGAGATTACTTCTGTCTCTTGTGTAGTTACCAGATTTAGTACCTAGCAACCACATGGTTGCTCACAGTCATCTGTAACTCCAAGTCCATGGGAATCCTCTACTTTCTTCTGACCTCCATAGGCACAAGACATGCATGTGGTACACATACACACATGTAGGCCAAACATTCACAAGCACAAAATAAGTTAAATAAATGTTTTGATGTATAAAATAAAATAAAATAAAATAAAATAAAGAGATTATAGTCCCAGTAATTTCCCTAGTTTGCATTGACTGTCAACTTGACACAGTCCAGCATAAGCTGAAAAATGGGTCATAATTGAAAAATATAGTATTTATCAGTTGATTTGAGGATGAATCTGTGAGCAATTATCTTAATTCATATAATGATATATTTTATTTGTGCTAGAAATTTACCTACAGATATAGGAAGTTTCAGCCCATTATGGGCAACATCATTTCTCGGGTACATGGTTCAGGACTACACTCTATAGCTGAACATGAGACTGAATGGGCCTTCAAGCAGTATTCCTCCATAGTTTCTGCTTCCAAGTTATTGCCCTGCAATGATAGAATGTAAAAAGGAAAGCATAAGCCAATTAATATTTCCCTCCTTTACATGACTTCCAGTTATGGTGTTTGTCACAGCAACAAACCAAATTTAAACAGAAATAGGTACTAAGAGAGGGATGTTGTGGTGCTGGACCTAACCATATTTATTTATGGGATGGATGTGAAAGGATTTGCAGTTTTGCACTGGAACAGCCATTAGTATTTTGAGCTTAAAATGATATTCTGTTGGATTGGAAAAAATAATGCTTAGATGAATGTGGACTTTGAATGCCTGGTCCATGAGGCTTCAGTAGGAAGCAAGAACTGTTTTAATGACTGGGTGAGGTGCCATTTGCATGAAATTTTGGATTAAAAATATGGGGTTGCTGGTCAGGCTGGAGACAAAAATAAACTATGATTAACAAGAAATCAGTGCCATTGAGATGAAATGTTCTGTGCTTCACTAGGACATAGGAAGTATTTGTCTCATAAACACACAGATACTATGACCTGGGAGTGGTGGGCGTGGAGTACATTCAAGATGCAAGCTGAACTTGTGGTATTGTTTTTGAAGGCCCAAAAGTCTGCAGAACTCAAGAGGTCATGGAGAAAAGCTGTGACTTAACACTATGTGACAGTGTTAGACTCCCTTCAAAGAGGTCACAGAGGTCATTGATATATGTGAAGCCTCAGCTGCACCACATACCCAGTTATTCTGTAGATGCCTAGACTATGGTACATCCAGGAGGGACAGTGTCAAGTGTGGAGTGGAGCTAGCCTGAGTCTACAAGACAAGTTTGTGTGCTGAGGATTGCAAAGCCAGAGAAGTGATACTTCTAAAGACCTTTGGAACCTAAAGATCATCAGTGAGTTCCAGGTATTGGACAGTGGACAGCAGAATTTAGATTTATGTTGATAGAAGTTGGTTTTGCTTTGATCTGATTATTCCTGTGCCCAGGCTATTCCCTATTATAATAAAAATATTAGGAAACTGTATTATTTTATAGTTCACGGTTTAGAGACTGAATTGGAAACAAAGCCTGGACTTTAAAAGTGTGGGAAATTTTAAGGACAATGATATTTTAAAGTTGTTCCATAATTTATATTGTGATATAAACATGTGATCTTAAGGACAAAAGACAGATTATGGCTTAAAATAACGGGTTGGTATTTCTCTTTGGCAAGAGATGGATGGCCAACTTGACACACCCTACAAACACATGAAAAATAATCTCAATTGAGTAATCATCTTTATCATATTATCTGTGGACATGCCTGTGAGGGGTTGTCTTGATTGATGTAATTGACGTAGAGGGTTCAACCCATGGTGAATGGTGCCAAGTCCTGGGCAGATAGTCCTAGAGTATAAGCAGAGTATCCAACTGAGGTTTCACCAGAAAGACTATCCCTTCGTAGTTTCTGCTCCAAGCTACTGCTCACAGTCCTACCCTAATTTCCATCAGAAATGGACTATGATTTACAAATGTAAACCAAATAAACTGTTTCCTCTCTAAGTTCTTTTGTTTAAAGTATGTTTTCACAGCAACCAAGATCAATCTAGAATAATGACTAATTCCACCTGCATTAATAAATATGTATAACCTTCTTTTCTGATCCTAGAAGATACATATGTGTTAAATTCAAAAATTTGAGATATTTCCTAAATGAAATGTATTTCATATACTTTTAGTTAGTTGTTTCTTTTCATAACAACTGAGTTCCCATAAGATCATTCTGAGTTAGAAAATGAAATCTATGTTATTTCACTGATTACAATACTATCTCTGTCTGTATATAACTGTTTATATATCCATCTATATACCTGTATATGGGCTTCTCTATTGACACAAATGTGTGTGAAACTTGTGTGTGTGTGTGTGTGTGTGTGTGTGTGTGTGTACTACAAATATTTAAAAGTATCAAAATTTATTTAATTTATTTTTCATTTTCTCATCTGCTGTGGGAAATTCTGTATGGCAAATGTGTTGCTAATAAAACACTGATTGGCAGTGGCTAGGCAGGAAGTATAGGCGGGGCTAACAGAGAGAATTAAAAGAACAGGAAGGCAGAGGGAGTCACTGACTGCCAGCTGCCAGCCAGGACAAGCAGCATGTGAAGATGCCGGTAAGCCACGAGCCATGTGACAAGGTATAGATTTATAGAAACGGACTAATTTAAGCTATAAGGACAGTTAGCAAGAAGCCTGCCACGGCCATACAGTTTGTAAGCAATATAAGCCTCTGTGTTTACTTGTTTGGGTCTGAGTGGCTGTGGGACTGGCAGGTGAAAGAGATTTATCCTGACCGTGGGCCAGGCAGGAAAACTCAAGCTACACTCATCCTTAGATTTAGACAAGAACCATCAATTGACAGACATTTGCTGAGAGTATTTAAAAGTCAAAGTAACAAATATGAAGAGTATAGAGTCCATAAATAAAATCATGAATAATACCATCTGGTTTACTTAAAAAGAGTCACTCTGAGAAGACTCTTTTAGTATAAATGATGTCATATTAAATATGTGTCTGTAATAAACAATTAAATGAGTCTCAATTTTTGTTATAAAATATTAGACAATTTATTTAAGGTTAGTCATGCAACTAATAAAATATGTAAAGAAATGAAAAGTATATTTATATACTTTTCTAGTATAGATACTAGACTAACTAAAGGTTTTGGGTTTTTTTTTTTTTTTTTAGTGGACACAAATAAAATCAATGACCAGCCAAGTAAATATGAATAACTTATTACAATTAACAATAAAAACACTGTTTTTGTATAAGATAGAAATCAAGAGAGAATTTTTGCAAGCCACAGGGACTAATAATAAACTTTACATACAATAAAATGTGCAAAACTGATAAACAAAGGAGTGAGTTGCTTCAAGGAGCATTTCACAAAAGAGGATTTCATGTGGTCAAGTGGGAAGGGTTCTGAAGATTAGAAACTGTGGACATATGCATTTAAAGGACTGCAAGTCAACAAGACACACACCTAGCACACCAAGAAACTGAGGTTTAAAGAAAGACAGTGACAATGGTCACCAAAGGAAAGAAACAACTGTACTACTAGTGGAGATAGAAATTAGATGAATCTCCATGGGAAAGAGTTTCCCAGAGTCTACCAAAATTGTTTTGTGATCACAAAAAGTGAGTACATTTTTTATTTAATTTTATATTCAAGAATGGACATGCAGCTCTATTCAACAGGATAACAAAATGTATTCTGTCTTATTCAGGCAATATGGCATCATAAAGATACTACCTCACTAAAAAGAGATTAATCACTCTGACACTGTAATAAACAAGGTAGGTCCTCAAAACAAAATATCTATGCTACCGGTTCACGTTATTTAAAATTCAAAACAAGTAAGCTCTGCATAGTTTGAGAATGAAGATCCTGTCTGGGGAGATTCTTTGTTTAATAGTCAAAAAGGAAGTACTTGAAAATACTGATGTTTTCGTCCTGGTATTGGTTATGTGGATGATGCAAAAAAAAAATTGATGTTTAAATATTTATTTTTAGGAGAATTATTTTTTACAACAAAAATGAAACCATTTTAATGAAAAATACTGTATAATTTAAGAAAAATGTCATTGTAGATAATCTTACCATGTCTGATTAGCCCATTGCTATAAATTTTTTTCTAAGAACAATTAAATAAATTCAATATATGTTAAAAATCAACTTTACCTTTAAAATACATTTAAAAACTATTGTAATAAATATTTATTATTTGAACTATATGAAACTAAACCTGAGAATTTAATATCTGTAAATACATATTTATCTGTGCAACATGAAAAAATAAGAACTCTTATTACCAACATACTAATTATATTTTTTAAACAAATAACTAACCATGCTTTCCAAAAATCTAATTAATAAAAAGTGAAATTATTTTTTTTCTTTCAAAATCTCTTGAATACCTGAGTTAATAAACGATGGCTGGATCCTTATAATCTGCTTTCACATTTTTCTACCATACTATACATAATTTAATGTCTAAAGCATGTACTTGGCAATGTAGAAGAATGGAAATATTTTAAAAAACCACAATGAAGTTATAACATTATTAAGAAAATGGCTTGATAAGCTTTACAAATCTTGCAGTCTCCTCATGTCCCAATTCAAAGTTAGGTGAAATAGATTGCTTTCTTTAAGCATCAAAAATAATCATCATTAATTATTGTCTCTGCAAAAAGAAGTTTCTCTACTGAGAGCTTATCACAAATTCCCAAACTGTATTTAATAAATGTCTGTGCAGTATTCATCACTGAATGGGACATCTGTATCATACCCTCTGCCCCCAAATCTTAAGGAACCTTGTAGGAAAGGAGATGGAAAACTTCTAAGACCAAGAAGATGGGGAGAAATACTGTGAAACCATGTCTTCTGGACATGATAGTGCCTCTGCATTAAAAAAAAAAAAAACCCTCATAGCAACTGTTATTGTCTACACATAAAATACACAACACAAAGCCAGTCAACATTTGAGTATTATCAGGGAGGGTCTTAAAAGACCCACCCCTAGCCAAGGAGCACTTGGTAGTTGCTGGCTGCTGTGGAGAGAGATGAATTTCTTCTGGAGGATGACAATTTGTTGTGGAAGAATTGTTTGTACAGCCAATTCACTGTGCCAATAAAGCCACCTTAAATCAAGGGAGTCAGTGATTGGCTGACCAGGATTGACCATAGAGTTCTTAGAGGACTTAGGAGGTTTACTAGAAGGACAGTTAGAAAGGATAGAGTATTTCTAAAGGATTCTTAGGGCTGATGAATAGGGGGAAATATGGAGAAAGGGTCGGTCAATCGACTCTGCTTTGATTGGCTGACCCTTTCTCCATGTTTTCCTAATCAACCACCCCAGGAATCTCTAAGGACTCTGTTCTCCTTGGATTTATCAGATCTTTGTCATAATTTCTGACTCCTGAGCTTTTATTATACTGGAGCAATTTAGATAATCATTTTATCTGGCACCCAAAGTCATTGTGAAAACAAAAAGGAGGATATAGAAAGGATAGTATAATAGGGTAGATTGCTGTATCTACTTTCAAACTAATAAAAAACAACCATTAGTCTCAGATATTTTACATTTGTATGGATTTTTTCTATTGGTACAAATTAAATTATTTTTGTTATACTGTATATATGTTTCTACTCTTGTTTAAGATATTTTTGTATAGTGATACAAACTTAAGGTTCTTTTGTTATACTGTATTGTATGTTTCTATTTCTTGTTTAATGTATTTTACCTATGTAGCTCATTTAAAAATGCAATGTAAAGTTCTAGCCCTTAAAAGCCACTTAGAATATTAAGATATTAACTATAATACAGGTAAGAGTTAATCATCTATAACAATCCAAATTATAGTCGTGTTAGGTATGTTTTCAAGGTCAATCACAGGCATATTTTAAATAGATAGATGGTCTTCAAACACTTCAGAGACCTACAGAATATGGCATTTTAGTGTTTTAATAACATAAGGCTTTTCTTGACAGCAAGACACATCTACTCTAGGCAGCTTCTATTTACTTCAAAAGAGGATGAAGGGCATCAAAGAAACTTCATATGGAATTTGCTTTCATTTGTGGCAAAGTTAGCCACTGGGCAATGAAACTGCCCTTGCCTCGAGTGCTGGCAGTATGCCCTCCAAATTGGATAGGCAGGACACAAAGGAAGGCAACTGCCAAACTTTGCCAAGGCAAGGTAGGACAGTCCTTCAAAATTCCTGCTTCACAAAGTCTGTCAGCTATTCTAGGCCCATAGGCTACAGATGGACGCCCAAATGTTGCAAAGGCACCTTGGGCTGACTATCCAGGCAGCCAGATGTCTCTGTCACTTCTTAGTTTTGGAAATTACTTGCTCTGTACTTCTGTTTGCACAAGTAATATTATATCCTTCTCAGATCTCTGATGGGGTTGAAGTTTAGATAGTTATAGTTTTCCTTAGATATGACAGAAAGTAAATTCAGTGTAAAACTTTGGAATCACCAAGATAAGACAGATAATATTTTCTCTGAATTTGCCAAATCCTGATAGACTTGACATTATGAATATATTTTTAATTGATAATTGTTCTTATTGTATATGGTTTTACATTGTTAGAGATAAAACTTTTCCTTTTTATTTAGACAAAAAGGGGGAAATATTGTAGGAAAATTGTTCATACAGTCAATCCACTGTACCAATAAAGTTACCTTAAATCAAAAGTCAAAGTTAGCAATTGGCAGAGTGGGATTAACTGTAGAACTCTCAGAGGATTTATGAGAATTTCCAGAAGGACAGGAAGAGAGGACAGAGAATTTCCAGGGAATTTCTGGGGATGGTAGATGAGGAAAGATATGGGAGAGGGTCAGTCAATCAACTTTCCACTTTCTTTGGATGTATCAGGTCTTTATCTGAATTTCTGACTCTCAAATTTTTATTATACTGGAACAATTTAGGTAATCATTTCAACAATTGACCATGCTTTCAAACCAATGTGCATTTGGGTAACACCAATTTTGTAATCAGTGAAGTATTTTTAAAAATGCATGAAGCTGATAGAGGGTCATGGGACATGTAATCCAAATGGAGTACAAGTCATGGAGTGGAATTTAGAATAATTTCAAACACATTATGCACATGTTATGACATAAGGGTGAAAAATTTTTTTCTATATTCTCTTGATGTAATTCATAACTGTCTTTAGATGATGAATTGTTCACAAGAACCACACTTGAGAATTACCTGTGAGTTATTTACCACTACATGCAGTAGTAGACAAGTCCTCAATCAGAATTCCTAGAGCAAGTGCACCAAGTGAACCATCAGCAGTAGTTCTATTCATAACTCTAAACTGTCATTGAAATCAGAATTAATTTTTAAATCAATTTAATTTTTTTATTTTTTTTTCTTTTTAAGGAATGTTTATTTTTATTTATGTGTCCATGTCTTTGTGTGTGAGTATGGTGACAGCAGTCATTATACTCTCTCTTGGTGTATTTGTTCCAAGAAAGCCTCATTTATGCTAGGTCTTAGTAAAGAGTAAACTCTATTTAAAGCAGGAATTTAAAAATTGTGAATTTCATGATATTAGCAAATATTAATTAAAACAAAATAATGTTAAAAAGTACAGAGCAAGAGTAAGTCTACATTGTACAGATTTTTGTACTCTATACTCAGTTTTTTTGTTTTTTTTTTTGCAAACATAAAATTCTTTTTTTAATTTTTTTTATTTAATTTTATATATCAGCCATGGATTCCCCTGCCCTCCCTCCTCCCGCGCCCCCTCCCCCTCCCCCAGCCTACCCCCTATTCCCATCTCCTCCAGGGCAAGGACTACCCTGGGGAGTCAGATCAACCTAGTAGATTCACTCCAGGCAGGTCCAGTCCCCTCCTCCCAGGCTGAGTAAAGTGTCCCTGCATAGGCCCCAGGTTCCAAACAGCCAGCTCATGCACTAAGGACAGGTCCCAGTCCCACTGCCTGGGTGCCTCCCAAACCGTTCAAGCTAATCAACTGTCTCACTTATCTAGAGGGCCTGGTCCAGTTGGGGGGCTCCTCAGCCATTGGTTCATAGTTCATGTGTTTCCACTAGTTTGGCTATTTGTCCCTGTGCTTTTTCCAATCTTGGTTTCAACAATTCTCACTCATACAATCCCTCCTCTTTCTCACTGATTGGACTCCCAGAGCTCCACCTGGGGGCTGGCCATGGATCTCTGCATCTGCTTCCATCAGTCATTGGATGAGAGTTCTAGCATGACAGTTAGGGTGTTTGGCCATCCTATCACCAGAGTAGATCAGTTTGGGCTTTCTCTCGACCATTGCCAGTAGTCTATTGTGGAGGTATCTTTGTGGATTTCTGGGGACCTCTCTAGCACTTTTCTTCTTCCTATTCCCATGGGGTCTTCATTTATCATGGTCTCTTTTTCCTTATTCTCCCTCTCTGTTCTTGATCCAGCTGGGATCACCCACTCCCCTAAGCTCTCTTTCCCTTGACCCTTGCCTTTCATTACCCCCACTCATGTCCAGTTTGCTCATGTAGATCTCATCCATTTCTCTGTCATTGGGCGATCCCTGTGTCTTTCTTAGGGTCCTGTTTTCTAGGTAGCCTCCCTGGAGTTGTGAGTAGCAGTCTAGTCATCCTTTGTTTTACATCTAGTATCCTCCTATGAGTGAGTACATACCATGTTTGTCTTTCTGAGTCTGGGTTACCTCACTCAGGATGATTTTTTCTAGATCCATCCATTTGCCTGCAAACCTCATGATGTCATTGTTTTTCTCTGCTGAATTGTGTGTATATACCACATTTTATTTATCCATTCTTCAGTTGAAGGGCATCTAGGTTGTTTCCAGGTTCTGGCTATTACAAACAATGCTGATATGAACATAGCTGAGCATGTCACATTGTGGTATGACTGAGCATTCCTTGGGTATATCCCCAAGAGTGGTATAGCTGGGTCTTGGGGGAGATTGATTCCCAATTTTCTAAGAAAGCACCATATTAATTTCCAAAGTGGCTGTATAAGCTTGCATTCCCACCAACAGTGGAGGAGAGTTCCCCTTGCTCCACATCCTCTCCAGCATAAGCTGTCTTCAGTGTTTTTGATCTTAGCCATTCTGATAGGTGTAAGGTGATATCTCAGAGTCGTTTTGATTTACATTTCCCTGATGATTAGGGATGTTGAGCAATTCCTTAAATGTCTTTCAGTCATTTGAGCATCCTCTGTTGAGAATTCTCTGTTTAGCTCTATAGCCCATTTCTTAATTGGACTCTTGGACATATTGATGTCTAATTTCTTGAGGTCATTATATATTCTGGATATCAGCCCTCTGTCAGATGTGGGGTTGGTGAAGATCTTTTCCCATTCTGTAGGCTGTCGCTTTGTCTTGTTGACCATGTCCTTTGCTCTACAAAAGCTCAGTTTCAAGAGGTCCCATTGATTGATTGTTTCTCTCAGTGTCTGTGCTACTGTTGTTAAATCAATTTGGAAAAATAATTCCATCTCTGGTTACCTGACGAAAAATAATAGGAAATGAAGAATTGAGAAAATGTGGGAAAGTATGCACAAGAAGCTATTTGCATACTTCTGTATTGCTTCCTAGAGGACTGGAAACCAGTTTAGAATCTCTAAGGTTTACCCTGTTATAACTGGCATTTTACTTCTGAACAAAGAAGGTCCATAAGGTAAGAAAAATCCACTGACATTTTTAAACACCTAAAGAATTTTGAGAGGCATACTTGGCATTTTTTACGATGAAAATATAAATTCTAAATTTTAGATCTCACCAGCCACTTGCTCAATATTGCACACATAATCAAAAGATAGTGAGCTGAGCAAGGTTTTTTGAAGGACTTAATGCAAAAATTTAGCTGCCCAAAATAACTATGTTCCCAATGAAATGAGAAAAGCGTGACGTGGCCATTCACAAAGGGAAGGACAAGAATAATCCTTATGAAGGACATTCACTTATGACAAAAATACATGCTGTGGGACATTTCCTTGTAGTCCACAAAGAAAAGTGATCAAAAATAGAAGATGTTCTGGGAGAGAGAAGACAAAAAATAATAATAGTAACAGGAGATAAGTGTTCTCTGAATTATTCAATTGTGATACATTCACAACAACAAAACAAAACTACAATGACAAAGCACTGGCTTCCATTTCCAGCTTTTTGAAAATAAGGAAAACTTATTGTTAATAGGATGTGACTTAGATATTAATGCGTTAGCACCTCACCATTAGCTATATCATACTCACTAAATATAGAACCATTGTGTTACCTGCTTGTTGGAATATACTGTGTAAAATCAGTTTGTGCATTTTCTATTATGAAAGAAATATAATGAAGACATATTCCCCTTAACTGTATTTATATGCTGGCATTTCTCAATATTACAACCTTGGCCTACTAACAAGCTGAAACCATAGAGCAATTATGTTTTACTGTATCATACAAAAAAAGCATACGAAGAAGAGTGAAGCAAAACCCAACTACTCCCATGCAGCAAAATAAAAGAATGCTTCCAACACTGGAACGCCTTAAGTTTCCAGCAGGATTAGACTTATTTCTTTTGCAGTTCTAGTGAGCTGAGTGTTTGAAATCCACATCCTTCATTTCATTTTCACTGAGTTTATTATTAAATGCAAATGCTTTAATAAAGTCTGCTTCTAAACTGCATTTAGCTTTTTTCTGTCATTTTACATTTTTCTATTATGGAGATTTGTCTCCATATGTTTTAGAGGTTAGTGTTTATATACGTTGATAAATACATTTCATTAATTTTCAATAATTGGTATAGTAAATTGTATGAATAGATGGTAATTTTTTGTTCAATTGTGTCATTCTTTTAAACTTCAATGTCTCTTCCCTTGCTGTTTCTTTTTCATTAAACTTTTATTTGAATTATCCTTATGCACATGCACAGGATGTGCAACGAACAGCTCAGTCTACATACAATTTTCATCCTTAGCTGATAATGCTTTTCTGTGTTTTCTTTTAAGGGAAGTATAAAAAGATTGAGGTCTCTATGTCTCTGTCTTTGACAATTTATAGCTGCATCAGTTGTAGTATTTTATTTTGTCTGTATCTTAGAGGCATAAAAGGAATCACATTCTTACTTTAATGTTTCACTTCCCCATTTTTATTAAGTTTAATATCTCCTCACTTATGAACTGACCACTTGGGTTTTTTTTAACCTTTAGGAAATAACTGTTAAGTTTACTTGATCCTTTTGCATTTGGATCTTTTTTATATTGCCTGTGTGTTGATACTGGTTTTCATATTTAACAAATACTGACATATATTCTAAGTCATTAGGTCCTAAAAAATAAAGAAGAGGAACACTTTTATGAAAATACACCCTCAGGTTTATTTTTAATTAGCCTCAAGTGTTTAGGTTTCAAGAAAATATCCTTAGTCACTTAGCATTGGCTTATAAATCACTGTGGTTTTATTTAGGTGTTTCTTCTCTTGGGCCTTGAGAACTTGTTTGGAGGTTCTAGCAGGGGAGCGCAGCTACTCGTATACCCTTGACTGAAGACCGGTCCTCCTCTATACGGGGAAGGTCGTCCTCTTCGAAATGTAATCACACTTCAGATTTTTTTTTCTTTTACCTGTGTCCAATTATTTCAGCAACAGTTGGAAGGATTTTGTTTTTTCAATTGCTCTTCAATAGCAATTGTGATTCGTGAAGCAAATGTGTGTATGTGTGGCCTAGTTCAGGGACTTCCACCACTTATCCCTTTGGAAATACTGGCATGTCTTAATGTATACAGCTTTGTAACGAAGGGTGACCATATCCACACCCATCCATATTCTTCTCCTTCAGTACTCTTTTTATAATGGTTGGTATTGCAATTGATTGCTTAGATGATTTGAGTAAGATGTCCCTAATGGGCGTAGTCCCAAGTAGATGGTAGAGTGTGAGGAGATTTAATAATTACAGCCTTATTGCAGGAAACATGTCACTAGAGGCCAACTTTGAGAGTACAGACTCAAGGCATTCACAGGTGCCCTCTCTGCTTTGTGCTACTTGTTCAAGATGTGAGTTCCCTGCTTCCTGCTCCTGCTGCAACTTCTGCAGCATGCTGCCATGCTTCCCCACCATGGTGGACTCTTCTCCTCCTGGCAGATAAGCCCAGAATAAATATTTTTTCTTTAGGTTGCCTTGGTCATGATGTTTTATCACAGCAACATAAAAGTAAGTAACAAAATTTCAAATAGATTTTTAGAATAAACTTTGTCTTAGTGTGTGTGTGTGTGTGTGTGTGTGTGTGTGTGTGTGT
>CABHPQ010001356.1:40364-64351 GCA_902168405.1 Peromyscus aztecus | reverse complement strand
TCCCTTGTTCTCCCCCCACCTGCCCCACTCCCCTTCCCCCTAGCCCAGCCCCCATTCCCATCTCCTCCAGGGCAAAGACTCCCCCGAGGATTGAGATCAACCTGGTGGACTCAGTCCAGGCAGGTTTAGTCCCCTCCTCCCAGGCTGAGCCAAGCTTCTCTGCTAAGCCCCAGGTTTCAAACAGCCAGTTCATGCACTTATCATAGGACCCAGTCCCACTGCCTGGATGCCTCCCAAACAGATCAAGCCAATCAACTGTCTCACCTATTCAGAGGGCCTGATCCAGTTGGGGACCCCTCAGCCATTGGTTCATAGTTCATGTGTTTCCATTCGTTTGGCTATTTGTCCCTGTGCTTTATCCAACCCTGGTCTCAACAATTCTCGCTCATATAAACCCTCCTCTTTCTCGCCAGTTGGACTCCCAGAGCTCCACCCGGGGCCTGGCCATGGATCTCTGCATCCAGTTCCCTCAGTCATTGGATGGGGTTTCTGGCATGACAATTAGGGTGTTTGGCCAGCCTATCACCAGAGTAGGTCATTTCGGGCTGTTTCTCGACCATTGCCAGCAGTCTACAAGTTTTGAAGATTGATGGCATTTTGAAAATAATGTTTTTCTAATAATTTTGAATCCCCGATAGTCAGATACAAGCTGTGTAAATTATATTATTATATTTATTTCTGTGTAATACCGTGTCTACTACTTTTGAAATTGTTTTGAGGGTTTATATATAAGTTTATAGCATTTGAATTATATATTTCAAAACTGTCTCAAATTCAACCTTATTTCCCACAAATTTTAAACTACAAAATTTCATATATATGTTAACAGTTTACAACTAGGTCATTCATTAATACATGAACACTACATGCCTTACCAAAAAATCCTACAAAAAAATAAGCTGTATAACATTTGAAACAACTGGATGAAATATGTCTTAAAGGTTTAGGACAAAGAAAGACAGTGTGAGAGAAAAATTGTGCCTGAGAACAAAAGTTGAAGGAATCCAGATACACATGTGAAAGGTTTGGCCAGGGGATAATGTCTCCGAAATGACAATAATGGATTTTTTCCCATGTTGTTGCATATCTCAGATGATAAGGATGTGAGACCTGCCTGTATCAGCTGAGTGTGAACTGTGTAGAAAGGCCATCTGTACAGATCATGCTCACTGACACAGTCTAGCACAAGGAAGTCTGGTGATTAGCCAAGGAAGCAACAAGAATCCTAAATAATAAAACTCATAAAATTGTATTTTTGTATATGGATAGACTTTGTGTTTGTATAGACTTCGTGTGTGTGTGTGTGTGTGTGTGTGTACAAGTGAGGGTTCCTGTGTGTGTGTGTGTGTGTGTGGAGAGAGAGAGAGAAAGAAAGAGAGAGAGAGAGAGAGAGAGAGAGAGCATGCACACATGTGTGCACATGTGTGTGTGTCATATGCGGTAGAGTAGGTAAGTATGTATGCAGGTATGCACACATGTGGAGTCCATAAGAGTCCAGAGTAGGGTATTAGGTATCTTTCTCTGTCACTCATAGCCTGCTCTGAGGCAGGGCTTCTCACTGAACCAGAAGTTTTCCATTTTGGCTAGAGCCTTACAATTGAGGTCTGAAGATCTGCTCTTCCCTGCCCCTCCCATTCTGACGTAGTGGGCATGCACCCCAGACATGCTCATCTTCCTATATGAGTGCTGGGGATTTGAACTCAGGACTGCATGATTGCAGAACAAGCACTCTTATCCACTGAATCATTTCCTCATCCCCCAATTAATAGATACTTAATTATGGCCTAGTATACATAAAAAATTGAGAATCAATCAAATACACAAAATTTTATTTTCAATAATTCTCTAACCAACTTTCCTGTAGAACAAAAATCTGAGAGCATCTTGCTTGACATGGTCTACTACTTTCAAATCTATGACTTTGATGAATTTTATATATTCAATACTATGAAAACACACACATTAAGAATATTTTTAGTCAAGTTAGAACATTTAGCACAGATATTGGTGTCATTCCTTTGTGTTAAATATCCAACAACAGGAATTAGATCTTAGATTTGTTGTTTCAAGAAAAGTGATTTTCTTTTCTTGGCACCTTAATTTATTTATCAGAGGGAAGTTCAAATTTAACTGTCACAATGCCAATATTCCCTTTATAGATAAGGGATTATGTAAATGGAAACACATTAGATAAGGAATGACTTGTCTCAGAAGCCTGATACATCCAGCCTATACGGAGAAAGAGCAAATGCACCAGGGAAACCCTTGTGTAGGCAAAACTCTCATCATGATCCCAAAAGAACTTATGTGATTCCAACTCCCAAGTGAGTAAGTCTCTCTGTTCCAAATTTGTTTGGTCTCAGGTGTTGTGATGAAATATCCCATGATAATTGCTTTCAGTAGCATCATAAACTTCCATTTTTAAATCACCTACATGCTTCAATTTCTCGACAAGCTGAAAGATGCCCAATCTCTTCCCAGACTGGGTCACAATAACAGCTGTTTTTCAAGGTCTCAGCTGGGACAGTAGTTAAAAGTCCTTGAAAAGTAAATGGTGTACATTCAATTAAGCTAGAGATACAGCTAAAACAAGTATTATTTAGTGGGTTTTTAATTAGATGGCTTCTATTAAAGTAGGACACTAACAGGGATCTCACCAACTCCCAGGATTGTGCAAGTTACAAATGATGCCATAAGCATTTCTCCTAATTCTACTTATGAGAGTGTGGCTGCACTCAGGTTGGGTATTCTATGGCACCAGTATCCAGATGCCAGCACTGCACCATTAAGTCCCCACATGCTGTTTCAGAGGTAAAACCAGGTAGATTAACCACTGGTAATAAATTAAAATACACACTTTATGACCATGAAGCATAATTTCTGTACTTTATTGAAAATATATAAAGGAAAATGGGTGGAATTCATAATCTCTCTGTAAATGTCATTTGTGTATCAATGAAAGATCCTTCTCATTTGAAGTTCTGTCTTTCTAGTATTAGCCCTTCTCCACACTCCTGCCAAATTCCAAACTTACGTTGTCCAAATTTCTCAACTGCTTCTTGTTCTCAAAATTGTTATTATTTAGTAATTAATTTATTTACTTTTCTGTCTGTTTCTCTCTCTCTCTGTGTGTGTGTGTGTGTGTGTGTGTGTGTGTGTGCTTGTGTTTGTGTTTCTAGGACTAAAAGTAAGAACCTTTTGCATACAAAGCGTGTGCTGAACCACTGTGTGATGTGCCCAGCTCTCACCACTAATGTTATTTGACAATGTTTTTGTGACCATTGGATGGTCATTCATGTGGATAAACTCTTTTCATTCTTTAAAATATTGCTTTAGTATAATTTCTTATAAAGCTATGTCCAAGCTAATGCATTCTGGATCTCAGCAGCTTCACAGCCCGAACAACAACAACAGTTGTCTAAATTAAATTGACTGATATACATATCTCAGAACACATACATACATATATATTTCTATGCATATATAAATTTATATATACATATAAATGAATGAGCACATATGCACAGTGTGTGTGTGTGTGTGTGTGTGTGTGTGTGTGTGTGTGTGTGTGTGTATTCTATGTTCATTTATCTATGGTGTAAATCATTGTTCCCCATAATGGACTATGATATCTTATTATATGATTTTTATATTATGGAGATAATTATCCTATTATATATACTACTTAATGAGTATTGATTGAACTTAAATTACTCATCTCTTCCCCTCCTTCATTCTTTCCCTTAAACAGACTTGTTGAAGTTTACCTCAGTGTATCAATGTACACACACACACAGAGAGAGAGAGAGAGAGAGAGAGAGAGAGAGAGAGCACATTCACATACACACATAACAAGTTCATAGTACAGTAGAAAACCATGCATCAATAAATTTTTATGTGTAAGCCAGTGATTTATTCTTCTTTCTCAAATAGGAGAAACTATTTAACTTCAGCTTCCTTTCTGTAAATAGGGGGTGAGTTATATTTGCCTCAAAGAACTGTTTTTAACAAGCAACCAACTAAAAAGCACTAATGAAATGTAATGCTGATATTAAACTTTGTAATCATATGGTTAAACATCACTTCTTCAATGGGTGACAACACTTACAGGTCTTGTCTGTTTGTATCTTCATTACATACTGATAAAACAGTGATTCATCTGTCCTTCCAATTTAGCAATTGTCTCATACTTAAATGGGCCAGGTAGCTGACTTAATGACTCATAAGAGTGTCTAACTGCAAAGACCAAATTTTAACCATCACCATGTAGGAAAAATGAATACTGACAAACATTTTTTTTTAATCGAGAGGCTGACAGACTGCTAGCCTGTGTGATAGAATACTTTACACTGTGTGATTCAGGGCGGTAGGAACAAAATGAGTGGCTGTTCCTTCCTTATGAATCTAGCACAAGTAATAAATTCTGTTTCCTCTTCACACATCCAGGAAAGGAAGAAATCAGTAAAATAATATGATAAATTATTAAGATCTAGAGAGAAATTTAATAAAACTTTGAACTAAAGATCCTCATTCTATTTCTCAGCTTTCCACAAAGAAAGGTGACATTTGGAGCAGAGAGCAGATTTTGCTGGTTTACTACATATCATCCTGATGGGTATGCAGGGTGGACAGCCCATGTATCCCCATGCTGCTGGGTATGCAGAGTGGATAGCATTAATCACCAGGTCACAAAATCTCCATCCTTGTTGACCTTGGGCAGTGTTCACTCTTGCCTTGTTCTTTTGAATATGTGTGCTTTCCTTCCAAGCCTTCAAGATAATTGTGTGTGTGTGTGTGTGTGTGTGTGTGTGTGTGTGTGTGTGTGTGTGTATTCTCCTGTGGCAAGTGTCTTTGTCAGTGGCTCTCCAACTTATTAATTTATTAATTTATATTTGAACATAGATTCTGCTCTCACACAGTTTCCCCTCCCTCCTCTTCTCCCAGATCCACCCCCCAACTACCCTCTCCCCAGTTCCACTCCCCTTCCATTTCCCTTCAGAAAGGAGTGGGTATCAAGAGACATCAACAAAACATGACAAAACATGGTGCAGTAAGATATTTCCTCATATCGAGGTTGGACAAGGTAATCCAACAGGAGGAAAGGAGACTCAAGAGCAGGCAAAAGAGTCAGAGACACACCCACTGTTAGGAGTCCCACAAAGATCCCAAGCTAATGGCCATAACATATATATATAGAGAGGACCTGGGGTAGACGTATGCAGCTCCTGTGCTTGCCACTTCAGTCTCTGTGAGCCAATATGTTCCCTGCTTAGTTGATTCAGTGGACCAGTTTCTCCTGGTGTCCTTCCATCCCCTCTGACTTCTATAGTACCCCCTTCCCTTAGTGTAACCAGATCACCAAGAGGAGGGGCCCTATGGAGACCGCCAATTTAGACCCTCTCTCCTCATAAGGCCTGGCTGTCAGTCACTGCATCTGCTCCCATCTGCTGCCAGAGGGATGATCAGAAGAGTCTCTGATGACAACTGGACAGGGCACAAATCTATGAGTGTAGCAGAATATCATTAGGAATCATTTTACTGAACTTTCTTTCCAGTCATGTTTGGTTCTACCCTAGATCTCTGGGTATCCATTCTCTGGTTACCTGCCATCCATGCAGTGTAAGGCATGGGCCTAAAGTTTAACCAGATATTGGTTGGCCATCATTGCCAGTTCAACTTGTAGGCAGGACACACTGTAGGTCGAAGGATTTGTGGGCTGGGCTTGTGTCTTGGTGTGGGATAATCATTCTGTACACTGTGAAGATGTGTCTCTGCCAAGCCACCTTATGATTGATTTAATAAAGAGCTGAATGGCTAATAGCTAGGCAGGAGAGGATGCATGGGACTCTGAGGAGAGAGAGGAACTCTGATGGAAGAAACAGAGAGGTGGGCATGCCAGCAAGATGTGAAGGGAAGTTGGACATACAGTATGGAGGAGAGGTAATGAGCCATTGGCAAAATGTAGATTAATATAAATGGGTTAATTAAAGATTTAAGAGCTAATTGGGAACAAGCCTAAGCTAAAGCCAAGCTTTCATAATTAATAAGTCCCCATGTTATTATTTGAGAACTGGTTGTCCAAAGAGAGATGTGTTGCAGTATCCAATTGTCTCTTTCTGTAACCTAGAGCATATCTTCCTGCTTCTAAGAGACTAGAATATACAACATAGGGGTGAAGGCTCCATGCTGTAGTTGATTATTTTTCTTAATTTATTTTTTTTTAATTTCATTTTACATGCCTATCCCAGTTCCCCCTCCCTCCCCTTCTCCTGCTCTCCACCCCCCCACAATCCTACCCCCATCCACTCCTCAGAGAGGGTAAGGCCTCCTTTGGGGAGTCAACAAAGTTTGGCAAACTAAGATGAGGCAGAACCAAGCCCCTTCCCACTGTGTCAAAACTGAGTAAGGTATCCTGCCCTAGGGAATGTGTCCCAAAAAGCCATTTCACACATCTGGAATAAGTCCTGGTCCCTTGTAGGAGCCTAGCTTTGACCTGTGGAAGCATTCTTGAGGGAAGACATACAGACATAGACTGAGAGAAAGACAGAGACATAGGATAGCTTTGGGAGGGCCCTGGGTCAATACCCAGTCACCCAGAGTTTAATCATGATAGGCCTGTTATGCATCAGCAAGGGGAGGAGCAAAAGATGTCTCCCATTCAAGATTAAAGCACAATGTACAGCCAAGTGTAGACCCATCAAAACACCTGGTAACCACAACCACACCCTTGGCCAAATCATCCTATTATGCAGCCCTGCTGGGTAAAGCAAACTCAGACTTTCTGACCTTGAGTAAAGCCTTACTAGGGAGCCTCTGTGGGTCCCCACAGTCCCACTGCCAGGGGCTCCCCAAACAGATCTAGCCACATAACTGTCACTCACATTCAGAGGGCCAATTTCGGTTCCATGCATGTTCTCCAACTGACTAGCCAGAGTCCATGAGCTCCCACCAGCTTGGGTCAACTGTCTCTGTGGTTTTCCATCATGATCTTGATCTCACTTGCTCCTGTGATCCCTCCACCCTCTCTTCAACTGAAGGCAATCAAGATTTAGCATAACATGTTTTTACACTCCAAAGTGGCAGGTTTATATCAAAGGCTTAAAATAATCACAGAACAGAGCAGCAAGTAATCTGTATGAGTATGAAGAGGTGAGAAATTATTGACTGAAAAATAAAAATAGGGGCAGAGAGGCTGGAGAGATGCTTCAGCAACTAACAGCACTTCCTGTTTTTCCAGAAGACTTGAGTTATGTTTTCTACAACCACATTAGGCCACTCCTAACCTGGTGTAACTCCAGCTTCAGAAGATCCCTCTGGCCTCCCTCCACAGCACTTGCACTCAACTTCACATATCCACATGCAGAAACACACACTGTGGTGATATTGTGTTCCCCAAAATATTGTGTACCTTAATAAACTTATCTGGGGTCAGAGAACAGGACAGCCACAATATTAAACATGAGGATAGGCAGTGGTAGCATACACCCTTAATCCTAGCATTCCAGAGACAGAAATCCCTCCGGATCCCTGTGAGTTCAAGGCCACATTGGAACCGGTCAGGCGTGGTGACAACGCCTTTAATCCCAGAAAGCGAGCCTTTAATCCCAGGGAGTGGTGGTAGAAAGGAGAAAGGTATATAAGGCGTGAGGACCAGAAACTAGAGGCATTTGCCCTGGAGAGGCATTTGGGCTGGTTAAGCATTCAGGCTTCTAGCAGCAGTTCAGCTGAGACTTATTCGGATAAGAGGACATAGAGGCTTCCAGTCTGAGGAAGCAAGACCAGCTGAGGATCCAGCGAGGTGAGATAGCTGTGGCTTGTTCTATTTCTCTGACCTTCCAGCATTTACCCGAATAACTGGCTCGGGTTTGATTTTATTAATAAGAACTTTTAAGACTCATGTAACAACACACCTCTCCATAAGAGAAGTTACATAATAAAAATGGATATGAGCCAGAGACAAAGGGATTGACTGATTTCCCACTAAGAAAAAAACTATCAAAATTTGCTGAAAGAATAAATAACACATCCACATCTAATATATAACTTGGATTAAAAAAATATAAGGTTGCAGAAGAGTGAAGGAGATAAAGAAGTACATGGAGTTGGAATGGTCAGGTGACCTAAAATGACTGCATCTCATCTCCCAGTCCTCCCGTATCCATCCTCTACCCTTGTAACCTCCCCCCCAAAAGAAAATAGAAAATTAAAATAAAAAAATAACTCTTACTGCAGTAGCTACAGTGTATCATGGTGTACCCCACAGTATACCCTTTTGTCCAACCAGCTTTACTTGCAAATGTTCATTGAAATGAGTCATCTGTCTGGTTTGAGGCTTCTGGCTTCTACTACATCATCAATACTGAGCCCTCCCTGAGACCCTTCTCAGATATCCTGCCTAGAAACAAAGTTGAAGGATTTCTACTTTATTTTATGAAAGAAAGTTTGTCTTTGCTCTTGGAGCTCGTTGCCACGCTGCTGTCTGGTCAGCTGGCTCCAGGGAATCCACTTGATGCTGTTCTCTGGTGCTCAGATATCACCTACCAGCTTTCTACATAGATACTGGATATCTGACCTCAGGTCCTCTGCTCACACAGCAAGCACTTTACAGGCTGAGTCATCTCCTCAGGCCTTTAATACCCTTCTTTCACTCCTTTACCTTGACAACATGTCATGACTGTAATCGCTCAAACCCCACACACAGCCACAGTACTACCGATATCTAAGAACTCACAGGTAAGAATGAATAATAAAAGTGAGAGTTTCCATTTAATTTTTACTTATCATATGCCAGGAATATTATAAGCAGAAGTCTATCTATTTTATCATCCTTCAATTCTATAATGGGGTGTTATACGTACTGTTTAAAATGTATACGTTGAAGCTAAATTTTCCATGGTTAGACTGGTCAAAATCTCACATCTGGTGAATGGGTTTTGAACTTTCCCACAGCAAAATGGAATTTCTTCCATTTTGAAGACTTCTGACTCTTTGAATAGCCCATATTCACTTAACACACCTCTCTCCAATGCAAAAGTTTCATGTGATTCTAGCAATGCACAAGCCAAAAAGGTAAGACAATGCTCTAGCAAGAACTCTGAGACATAGTATTAGAGGAGGGAGAAGTACTGAAGACAGTTCAGTTACCTTAAATAAAAATGTGCAATTTATCCACAAAGAATCCTGAAATACCTTCTCAGTGAAGAGAGATGGATCTACAGGCACTGATGACTAATGTCCCCTTGTCTTTGATAATGATGCGATAAGTTAACTCAACAAAACTGAGAGTGGTAATGGCTATGAAACTCTAAGCACTCCCGATTCTTGACAAAGCTACTTCCTTCTGCAAGAAATTTCAGTTATAACATGTTGGTATAGTTTATCCCGATTGTCATGAACTTGTAGCTACACTTCTAAAACTCTAAACTGCCCTCAGGATATGTCCATTCCAACTTTCACAAACCTTTCATAAGAATGCTAGCTTAGGGCACTAGACACATTCCCTTATCTCTGAAGTAACCATCCCAACAAAGTGCATTTTAAAGTTGTGTTATGAGAAAATCTTCATGTATGTGTTGATATTCACCTTATATGGTTTTACCTATTTCAAAGTAATTATTGAGTACATTTGAAGTATTATACCTTATACTATTACTTATATAAATACATAATTATTAATTATGGTAATTTTAACTAATTCCTAATATGATACACACATATTACCTTCAATATAAGTAAATTCCTACAGTATGAGTGTCTGTCTTGCTCACTGAAAATGTTCAGGTTGAAAATACAATGTAAATACTTTCAGTATATTTATTGAGACACTGTAATTTACTAAAGCCTGGGATAATAGCTACAAAGACCATGTGGGGTCATTGTCTTTTATGGAATGAGCAAAAATGAAAACAAAGCAAATATTTACTCAAGCTGTTTTAAGTACATCCTATGATGTATTATAAAACAAAGAGTATCATGAAATATCAAAAGATTTCAACACAATTCCAGAGACTAAAGTTATATAACTGAGAGCATGATAAGTGAGAAGAAATCCTAAACAGAAAAAGTATAAGAGATAAGCTATATTTATATAAAGTATAAATAGAGAACTATGAACCTTAATGTGAGAGCTTTTCTTTAAAGGAAAGGTTTGGAGACTACATTCAAGTGAGTAATGGGAAACCAGCATGGAACAGAAGCAAAAAAAGGAACAGTTCATACGGACTTCACAGATAAAGGTGAGGATTATTGATTATATTCTGAAGGAAAAAGAATTAAAATTTTTAGGAGACAATGTGAAAAAATCATATTTGCATTTTAACAATGCCATTGAAGATGCTCCATGGGAAATAATCCAGTAAAAGGATTTGAAACTAGTCTTATCTTGTCCTAAAGCTGATTTCTTTTGACTACACCTGAGTGCTTCCAGCATCTATTATTGTATTTGCTTTGCAAAACAACCCATGGTGCAGGGATAAAAAAGCAAACAGGAATTATTATTCACAAATTATACAAGTTGAAACTGAGATCCAAAAGAAACTATATGATGCCAAGGTCTTTATACTCCAGTGTCAAATGTCATGGATAATGAGCCAATGAGTGATGGGTAACAATGATGATAGACTGCCCTGTGCCAGGTTCTCTGATTAATATCACTTGTCTGCTAACTCCTGGAATATTTACAAAATATTATGAAGGCTTACTTCCAATACCTGAGGAAGAGACTGTGAGACTGAAAGGGAGAGGGAAAGGAAAGCAATATTCCATGGCTACAAATTTTCCTGCTCTACAGGTTACCTTTGTGATCAATGCTCATTCCTGAGGTAGACAAAATTTATTTTGTCATTTCTCAGCAATATAAGCTTTATATTGACTCTTCTTGTCTATAAGGGGTGACTTCAAATGTCAATTTTCCTTGTTCAATAATGTCATATGAAAGGAATGGTCAATTTGTACTCTGATGAACAATAGACACAAAATGTTCAAATGTTTGGATATTATCCGAAACTTTCACTCAAACTTTACTGATGTCATTTAGACAATATATGTATATTTTTAGAGAGAATAAAGTGACATAATGCTATGTCCATCTATAGGACTTGTTGAACACAAATGGTTGATATTTGTTTAAAAATATAGTATCACTAACACACTTATACCCTTAGAGGTAAAAATAAATTATAATAATTTATTTTGAAGTTCTCATATAACTACTGTATTTATAACATTTCCTTCTATCTCTCTCTCTCTCCTCCTTCCAAGTCCTCCCTTACCCCCTATTCCATCTCAAATTTATGGCCTCCTAATATTTGACTTTTATTGTTACATATACATATAAAAATATAAATTTTAAAATATGACCTGCTGAGTCCCTTTAGTTTTTCTAGTTATGTTTATCTGTTTAGAACACATATTGCAATATTTTTGCACTAAGTATGAACTCTGTCACATGCCTGTCTTTGACATGTTCTGATTTTTTTGTTAACTTGAGTTTGCATATACTACATAGTTTCTCTGAATCATAATAATTTCTTCATATACAAGAACATTTTCTTTAATACTCATTAAATTTCCTAAAATCAAAAACAATGTGGATTGTTTTAGTGCGAAATGCATTGTGTTATCATATGTACAGATTGGTGAAAAGTTTATCAAACTAATAACTACTATGATAATTATAATATAGACAGCTAAATAGCATCTACGACCATTTACAGTGTTTTTGGTATTTAGCAGACATAAGATGCTGAGATGGGTACCTTGAAAACAGCTTTCATTTTTAGATGCAATGGAGCTATTCATTGCTAGTCTGGGGATAAGAATTCTAAGAAGAATAAAGATGATTTTGTGGATTAAAATGTGAAGAAATCATGTCATTGAGTTCATGAGCTATTTATGAAACTACCTGCCACTGGACTATTACCGTATGTAATTAAAAGTGCTTATTTATTTAATGTTAGTCAGTTTTTCTTATCTTTACTAGTTTTGCATTTTCATGTTGTTTTGGGGTTTTATATAGAGTGGGTCCAGTGAATAGATAATTTTCTTTCCTTGTATCGTCTATTAAGCATTGTGGTATAATGTTTCTGAAATGTTATGTTAATAACAGAGTGGAAAAATGCATCATCCCTTAGATGCTTCTCTTTTCATTATTATATATCATCTAGATATCTTTTAATTTAATTGTGACAGATATAGTATGGGACAATCCCCAACCCAGGGTGTTTCTGTCTGGGAGGTGCACCTGCAATGCATTGCAGTATTCATACATGTTCTATGTAGGGGTTTTGACAAAAACACACAAGCAACATTAAATCCTTGCTGCAGGATATATATATATATATATATATATATATATATATATATAAAGCAATAGAATAGACACAATACATGAAGATAAGAGGGCTTGAAGGTAAAGGAGTAGGATATAGTAATAGGGGGTTGAAAATGATCAAAGTACATTATATACATTTTAAAATGTCATAGTAAACCCATTGTTTTTATAACCAATAATCACTAATGAAAATGAAAAATCCTAACCAGTAAAAGATGGTCATTGTTTTTCCCTCTCAGACCTAAACAGTATTCCTCCTCTTGGGTTTTTCATTTTAATGAACAGAAATATTCCAGACAGAACATAATGTCCTGTAATGTTACTGTCTTCTACCCAAAGTGCATCACTATAACTGTGAACAAACCCGAAGCTCCAGTAAATCAATCAAATAGTCAGAAGAAAGTTTTGTTAAAATTTCTAACCCCAGCATTTTTCAGTCTTCTTCCTCTCCAAGGTATTATTTAACTCAACATATCATATTTGTAAACTTTATTTTAAATAGAATGGTTGGGATTCCTTTGGATTGAGGGAGCTGAGGAGATTCAAACCACAGTAAACAGTCATTGTAAACAATTTCTTCTATTGGTCACAGGGCTGCCCGCTATTTTGCCATCTCTGCCATGTGTCTTCTCTTTACTGACAAAATTATAGATCTTGGCACCAACTATAAAAATTGGCATTATTCCTGGCTTCACAAATAATGTATCAACTGGAGTATGATGTATACCTTCATTAACAAATTGGGGCATAGTATCCAATCAATTTGACCATCCAGTGGTTCATTGTCTGTCAATTTTAATTTAGTCAAAGATATTTTTACTTACGAAGAAAACTGTTTTATATTGGCAGCAAGTCTGGTGTTGGCCACACCAGAAGCATTAATTAAATACAAATACCAATAAAGAAATGCTCCCTAAGCTTCATGCAAGCGCCACCATGAATTTCCTCAAAGATCTTAAAATCCATGGCCAAAAAAAAACCAAAAACAAAAACAAAAAAAAATTTGTTTTACTTAACTTAAAAATTAATTTTCACTGTCTTGTCCTTAAAATTGTATTTTACACATGACAGTATTGTGATATACAGAGTACTTTATTGCATCATGGAGAAATTGGCAGTTTTATTATTTCATAGAAATAGCTAAAGACAAAAATTCAGTTCAGAAAATATTTTCAACCACTCATTGAACACAGGGAAGTTGAGCTGGTGCCTACATAGAGCCTTTACCCCTATGTTCCAGTGCTTTAGGTCCAGAAAAAGGCTCTGTGCATACAAGAGGAGAAATGGAAGCATCAGCACAGCCACATACTCTTTGATCTACAATGGTGTTCTGCATGCACGATACGCTAGTGCAATGGGGAAACCCACCATGACCGACAACAGCTTCAATGACCTAGACAGAACCTGAGACTAAATTTCTCAGGGACCTACGACAAAACCACATACTATGGGGGTTCCCCACCCACCCGTTCACAGTTCATGCGCTTCCACTAGCCTGGCCAGTTGTCCCCGCACTTCTTCCAATCATGGTCTCAATATCTCTTGCTCATAGAATCCCTCCTCTCCCTCATCAAGACAGTTATTTGGCTTGAAGTGTTTGGGGGGCCTCCAGGCATGGGATTGAGACCTGTTCCTAGAGCATGAGCTGGCTTTTTGGAGCCTGGTGCTAATTAATGGTGAGACACTTGGTGCAGCTTGGTGCAGGGAGGAGGGGCTTGGACCTGCCTCAACTGAGTGTGCCAGGCTCTGCTGACTCCCCGTGGGAGACCTTGCCTTGGAGGAGGTAGGAATGGGGGGGTGAGTTGGAGGGAGGACTGGAGGGGAGGAGGGACGATGGGGGAATCTGTGGTTGGTATGTAAAATGAATAGAAAATCTCTTAATTAAAAAAAAAGAAAAAAGAACCACATACTACTGTTCAAAATTAATCAGCAATAAAGTGATTTCTAATGACTTTCTGATATACTCATAGATCAGAGCCTTGATATGCAAAGCTTCTTCCTGCAGGAGATAGGAACAAATACAGAGACCCAAAGCCATAAAAGATGCAGAGAATGAGAGAACTTAGAACACTCAGCCTTAAATGGGATGTCTCTATAAAAGCCCTGCTTTCAGGGCTCAAGAACTCTGTGGAAGAGGAATTATAAAGTATAACTTTTGCATGTATATTATTGCTTCCATTTTATTGTTTTTTATGAGATACCTGAGTGTGTGAATGAGTGGGTACCTGTTTCTTGTGCCTTCCCGTGGGCTCTTTTCCTTCTGCTTGTTTTGTCCAATTCTTATGTGACAGTTTTTGTTTTATCTTATTATATTATATATTATATTATTACAAAAATAATCATATTATCATACTACTAAATATGAAGATTGTGGAAGTCAAACCTCTAGAAAGATTTCAAAAGTTAATACCTTCATAGAATTATCTACCCTCATAGAATTAAAATCTCTTGTCTGTCTTCTATGAAGTAGAGGGAATGTAGCACAAACCAGTAAGGCTAAGGTGGAGGCAAAATCAAAGAGTACACATTAAGTTATTTTCTACATGTAATAAAATTCTAATTGTTGTTCTTTTGTATAAACATATAATACTAAATGTTCATCAGGTATGAGAGTGCATGAAAATGTCTTAGTTATAATCAAAATATAGAAATTATTCATTGATCACCTACTACATACTAGAATATTTAAACATTTAAGTATTTTATTATGTTTTATTATTACAAGCTTCATTGACTAGATATGAGATTGATATTGTTAGTAAACCATGAAAATACTACACATTATGCTCGAGAAAAATCATGACTCAGCATTTTCTGTAGATATTCCACTTAAAAATTATTACATATTCCATTTTATAGTCTTTTCATCAAGTCTTTTGAAACCATGTATATATTTTCCTTTGCATATAGAGCAACAAAAAAAGACACTGAGAATAGAATTATGGAAGAATGTGTGTCCACATGAGCCTATGTAGTAAATAGCCTTACAGGTATAGGCTTCAGATATCACTGCCCCTGTCTTAAAATCCTAATTAGGTGAAAAGTGACCGATTAACAGGAAGAAAATAGTAACAATTTATTAGTTTTAGAGCAATTAGTGTTAAAGTTGCTTGTCAGGGAAGTCCAAGAGACTTCCAAAACAATATAGACTTTTGCTATTGTCCTAAGTTCCCCCAAAGTTGAAGATAAGTCATGTTGCTGTTGAAATCATGTCTTCAGATAAAGGTCTTGGAGGATTTGAGCTAGAGCTGACCTAATAGCCTTTACCTCTGAGGACTAGCTTCCATAGTATGGAAAGGTGCGGACTCAAGCTTCTAAGGAAGAGAGGCAATCAGTACTCTTACCCAGACGCAATGCTAGTGACCTAGAGCAATAACCAGCATGGCAAATACCCCAGTGGCACAATAGTGGCACTTACAGCTGAGAGTAACCAACAGCTGTCTAATAGGACTTAAGGCCTACTTAACAAGAAGGAAACCATGCCTGGTACTATAAACCAAGTCAGTATCAGGCATGGTTTCTTTCTTGAAGCATGCCTATACTGAGCTCTGCTTACAATCATTTCTGCACCATTTCCTTCACTATCGTTCTTGCTTCCTTCATCTGAATTCTCGTATTATCCCCAAAGCCCCAGCACTATAGTTTAAAAGTAGTGCCCCCCGCCATTGTTTTCTATTCTTCAGTTTCAGTACGTTTATCTGAACGGTAATGCAAAATACAAACTTGGCCATGCCATTCCTTTGCTAAGTATGCTTTCACAGACTCGTTAACCTGCAGGTTGATCTGAAGGAAGTTCGCATTGCATACACAGCTTTGCATGACTTTTAGATGATCAAATGCCAGGATAGCCTCATCTACTACATTCCACATCTTTCCCTAGTTGACTTCTACAATATATATTCTACAATTGTTCTAAATGTTCTACTCTGTGGTCATTTCATTAATATCTTTTCCTGAGATAACAACTTTCTCTCATCCTTGTTTTTGTTGTAGTTAATATGTTTTATTAACTTTTTATACAATGTATTTTGATCTTACTCTTTTCCCTCCACCAACTATTCCAAGATCCTTTCTACATCCTTACACACCCAAATCCATTCTTTGTTTCATTCAAAACAAACAAACTGGAAAACAATGCCATCAAACCAAAAAATATAAAAAATTAAAACAAAAAGTTCATTCACATACAAAAAAAAGAAACTTGGCTTCAGTCCATTTTGTGTTGGGCAGCTACTCCTGAGTATAGGTTCTGCCCTGCATTGTGGTTAACAAACTCAGTGATATTCCATTGCAGAAAATAGATTTTACTTTCCCCAGCAGGTATCAATTGCAACTATCTTCTTGGTTAAGAATTTGCGTCCAACTCTCCTTTTCGGTACTAGGACTTAATATCTATGCATCTAAGTAAAGTATTCAAGTATAGCAATGAAAGAACACAGTGAATCTTGTTGAAATTCTTATTGAACAAAGGAATATTAAGATTGTATGTACGCTGAAAGTATTAATATGTCAGAGGTAGATAAATCTCCACTGAGTCACAGTGCTTGAGTAGAGGGAAAATCATCCCCAGGCATTACTAGAAGCAGCATTCCAAGCCGGAGATTCTATGAGTGGTAGAAATGATGAGCAATGGTATTGTTAGGAGGATAATCATAAGTGTAAATGGACTTCTATGGAAAGTGATGCTAAATGTTACACAAAACTCAAATGAAGTGTCACTTCATATAAGGACAAAGAGGTGTCAAAGTAATTCTAATGACGTGTGGTGATGGGGGAGTCCTTTAACTTTGCAGGAATATACAAATATATTTCTTTACTAAGAGAACTACTGAAATTGTTAATGATGGGAATGGTATATTTCAATTTGAGATGTTATTTAGCCACTGCATAAAAGATTGTCTGACAAAAGAAATAAAAGCAGAAATACAAACCAGTATCTCATCTCCCTAAAATTGAGCCCATTGAAACAATTTAAAATAGCAGAACAGGAATGGAAAGAATAGTAAAATAGACTTGGTGACTGTCTTGATTCCGTTTCTGTTGCTGTGATAAAATAGCCTGACAAAAAAAAGCAACTTTGAGAGAAAAGGCTTATTAGGCCAACAACTCTAGCTTCAGGGTATTAAGGAAGGGAAGTCAACACAGTAACTAAGTACTAAGTCACTTTACATCCACAGTCTGGTGTAAAGATAATCACATGAGATGCCTGCTTGCTTAACTGCTAGCTTTCTTTTACATAGTTCAAGACCCAGCTTAAGGAATAATGCCACCTAAATGCTTCTGAGTCTCCTGCTTCCACTGACAACGTGTCAATACCTTCTTAGGTCAACATGTTCTGCATAATTTCTCATTAAGAGTCTCTTCTCAGGTGATTCTAGCTTGTATCACCTTTACAGTAAAAGCTAAGCATCATACAAACTAACTAGATCATCACAGATTGTTATCATCTGATTGAAACTTTGATCAATAATATATATGTAAAGATTATGACTTTCTGAGTTCCCAGGTTCCAGGACTCCTAGAGTATACTCTTCCTCATTCTGAGCTGAACAAAGACATATACCTTAAAAAAAAGACAGGAAAACTGTGTCACCATGTGAAAGAGTAAAATAATGATATTTCCTAGTCTACACGATGAAGACCAAGAGAGTAAGACAAATCAAAAGTTTACCATAGAATGGTAAGAAATGACTTGTCAACAATAAAGTGAAATAAACTACTGTAAATGAGGAATCCGTGAGGTGGAGGCATGCCCAGGTATTGAGATAGTTTTATTGAGCTTTAATCATCAAGGAAATGAAAATAAAAATGACACTGAGATATCACCTTACACCTATCAGAATGGCTAAGATCAAAAACACTGAAGACAGCTTATGATGGAGAGGATGTAGAGCAAGGGGAACTCTCCTCCACTGTTGGTGTGAATGCAAATTTGTACAGCCACTTTGGAAATCAATATGGCACTTTCTCAGAAAATTGGGAATCAATCTCCCCCAAGACCGAGCTATACCACTCTTGTGCATATACCCAAGGAGTGCTCAATCATACCACAAGGGCACATGTTCAGCTATGTTCATAGCAGCATTGTTTGTAATAGCCAGAACCTGGAAACAACCTAGATGCCCTTCAACTGAAGAATGGATAAATAAAATGTGGTACATACACACAATGGAGTACTATTCAGCAGAGAAAAACAATGACATCATGAGGTTAGCAGGCAAATGGATGGATCTAGAAAAAATCATCCTGAGTGAGGTAACCCAGATTCAGAAAGACAAACATGGTATGTACTCACTCATAGGAGGATACTAGATGTAAAGCAAAGGATGACTAGACTGCTACTCACAACTCCAGGGAGGCTACCTAGAAAACAGGACCCTAAGAAAGACACAGGGATCGCCCAATGACAGAGAAATGGATGAGATCTACATGAGCAAACTGGACATGAGTGGGGGTAATGAAGGGCAAGGGTCAAGGGAAAGAGAGCTTAGGGGAGTGGGAGATCCCAGCTGGATCAAGAACAGAGAGGGAGAACAAGGAATAAGAGACCATGATAAATGAAGACCCCATGGGTATAGGAAGAAAAAAAGTGCTAGAGAGGTCCCCAGAAATCCACAAAGATACCTCCACAATAGACTACTGGCAATGGTCGAGAGAAAGCCCAAACTGACCTACTCTGGTGATAGGATGGCCAAACACCCTAACTGTCATGCTAGAACTCTCATCCAATGACTGATGGAAGCAGATGCAGAGATCCATGGCTAGGCCCCAGGTGAAGCTCCAGGAGTCCAATCAGTGAGAAAGAGGAGGAATTGTATGAACGAGAATTGTTGAGACCAAGATTGGAAAAAGCCCAGGGACAAATAGCCAAACTAGTGGAAACATATGAACTATGAAACAATAGCTGAGGAGCCCCCAACTGGATCAGGCCCTCTGGATAAGTGAAACAGTTGATTACCTTGAAGGGTTTGGGAAGCCCCCAGGCTGTGGGACCTGGACCTATTCTTAGTGCATGAGCTGGCTGTTTGGAACCTGGGGCCTATGCAGGGACACCTTGCTCAGCCTGGGAGGAGGGGACTGGACCTGCCTTGATTGAATCTACCAGGCTGATCAGAATCCCCAGGGGAGTCCTTGCCCTGGAGGAGATGGGAATGGGGGGTGGGCTGGGGGGCAGGAGGGGGGCGGGAAGGGGGCAGGAGGAGGGAGGGCAGGGGAATCCATGGCTGATATGTAAAATAAATTTATAAATTAAATTATAAAATAAATTAAAAAAAAGAATCGGGTAACTCAGTGTGTTGACAATTATAGGGTAGAGTCTAGAACTGAAGTTTCCATTGAGAGTGGGGTGCACTCAGTGGTTGAGTGCCTGCCTGGCATGCATAAGATAAAGAAAAATCACAGAGATTAGAAACACAAGATAAGGTGGAGAAATGACTCAGAGGTTAAGAGCATGGGCTGCTCTTCCAGAAGTCCTGAGTTCAATTCCCAGTAACCACATGATGGCGCACACCCTTAAAGAAATTTGGTGCCCCCTTCTGGCATGCAGACAGAACATTGTATACATAATAATTTTTTTTTTTTTAAAAAAAGGAAAGAAACACAATGGATTTGAAGAGTAGATTCTCAATTATACCACCCAAGGAGACTGAAGGCTTGAAGCCTAAGAAATGAATTGCCAGCAGAAAATCACATGGATCCTAGAACCAAATGCTCAAAGAAAGTGGAGTCAGGAGATGATACTGTCAAAAGGACTTGACACTAACCAGATCCTTGAGAGAGGAGAGTGCTAGGCTTGGAGCAGAACTGAAAATAGTTTTAGAAAGAAAATTGGACATTGAGGAAGCTGTGCCATAGAATGTACTGAAAGCATGTATTAAATCCCAGTTTGACCCATCTGGGATTTGTTCAATTTTTAAGGAGAGCAGAGCATTAGACTCCTCCAAATGAGAGGTAAAGGATCCAGCAATGCACTTTTCACAGTACTTAAAGATAACTGAAAGGAACATATCCATGGTGTTGAGAAACATTGGGGTTATCGGAGTTCTGGCTACAGGGTTCTCATTCTAGCTGATGTGCAGCATGTAAAAGGGAAAAATGAGAGAGAGAAATGGTCCACATGAAGTTTATTAACATTTCATGTATCTTTGCACCAGTTCCCAGATTCATCAGCAATCTTGTAATGTTTACATCAGTCATGAGGGAGAGCTTTGCTTTTGATTTCAATGACATATGGAAATGATGTTAGATTAATTGTCTGTAAAAAAGTGAGAAATCAGTTCAAAGTTATATTGATGGTTGCTACAAACATGCTAACTTGAATGTCTTTTATTTGCTTTATATCTTTTCAAAGGTAGTATAGATACCTTCTGCAATGCATTTTCATCTAGAATTTTAAAATCTAATATGGTAGTTGAAGCATATTTGTCTTGCTCAAGTGTCCTAAGTATTCCCTTAGTTCATAAGTCCATGGTAGAAACCATTACTGGTTGAAATAGCCAGACATATAGAGAAAATGTACATTTCTGCAAAATGCTTTATGTAATGAAATGGTTCTGGTTAACCCAATCCACAGCACTGTAATGCACGTTTAGAGATGTCAGATCTAATCAGAGACATTATTATTTCTATCTTTGTATCTATTGCCATAAGAGCTATGAGTCATTTATTTTGTAATTCATTCTAATGTGAGCTAGGCAATAAAATATAGAAAAACACAATAGAATGTAACAACAAAACTCATCTATCACAAGAGGTAATTATAAATATTTCCATCTACAGTATTATTACCAATGGCCTGTCTGTATAATCCCTTCTGGGTTCAGAGTTATTCTAGAGCAATACAAATTACTCATTATAAAGTCTCACTCTGCCATTTCTCCTTTTATTAACCAGTGAGACCGAGGGAAGAATCTAATCCTTTCTGTGTTCTTGCATTTGTGTGAAATAGTAAAAGGAGTTGGAGCACTGAGGCCTCAAATTCTCTGAAGTCACGTCTCTGTGATTTTAAATTGAATAAAAACATTTAGGGCATTGATACAAGCATTTAAGAATCAATGTTTATTTGAGAACAATACTGTACTTTACAGATTTACAAGCAATGGAATTACTCACAATCAAGGTTAATTTAAAACTAATAAAACAAGTAATAGAAGAGGATCTTTGTTTTTACAAATTAGACACCGAGAGGGTAAAGATGAATTTTGAAGACCCTGAAGATCCTGTGGCTAAACTCTCTGACAGTTCCCTTTGTCTCTCTTGCTGCTCTTTCAAATCCTTCTGCATTTCAGCTCTCAGAATTGGTCTCATGGCTAGCTGATGATACCAATCTTGCCATTTACCATTCAGGAAAGTGGATAGGATCAATGGGATGATATTTATCAAGTGATTTGTGCACTTCCAACAGTAGAACTATATAAATATCATACAAACTACATTCAAGTATATAGAAGAGAATCATCTGGACTTTAAATTTTACAGAGAATTTTCCATGTAATGGAATCTGCCCCAGTAAAATTGAGATTAATGAAAACTAAGTGCTACAGGTAAGTTTATAGATGCCATTTTGACAACCTATCTACTCCAATAAAATAAAACATAGAAATCCACTCTGATCTTATGTTAAACGTAAAAGTAAAGGGAGGTATTGACACTGCGCCTGACTTGTGACAAACAGAGTGAATACACTTGGTTTTAATAACACAAAGTCTTCAAATTTGGCACTTCCTTCACAGTTTGGTTTTAAAGCGGTGGTTACTAATCAACTCAAGTGAGGTTTCTCCTTATAGACAAGCAAATAAAGAAAGTGATCACTATTCTGACGTTTCACAGTCCCTAAGTAGGATAGGCACCTATAAATTAAGTGAAAATTAATTGAGCAGAAATACTTGATCATTGCTAAGTATACAAAGCTGCACAGGAAACATATAGTCTCAGCTCACACTGACTTCCTAAATCACATGATACATGGAGTTCAGTAGGGATGTTTCCTCATATTCTATTACCCAAAAAGTATGTATATACAACATTGATGAGTTTGCCAGAAATTTGGATAGAAGAAGAAAACTTCTCTACCTTTGAAGGCCCAGGCAAGAATGAAAAGAATAATAGATATACGTTTTAAAATTTATTCAGAATAGATCCTGAGGGTATTTGGTCAAATTTGCAAAATTTTCTCCTGTTAGAATTAATGCTATAGTTTGCCTTGGATGTATCTGGAACAGTGGTTCATTGATGATGCACTGAGTTTGTGGCTAACTAAATACATTGTATTTTTCCCATGATTGTGAGTATCAGTATAAGAGGATTATTCTGTAATTTCACTAAAGGAACAGAATGACCTTCCCATGGCATGTTTTTGTTTCCTAAATTATTGTGATTCTGTGGTCAATCCCTTGCTGTTTTCCAGACCATCAGAGGAGAAATGCAGTAAAGAACTTCAGAAGACAGACACATTTCTTGTGAGCTAAAAATACCCTGCAAGGAATGAACAGTACTCCAGGGGAAGCAACGGATTGGTGGTGTCTTCCTTAAAAAAAAAAAAAAAAAAAAAAAAAAAAAAAAAAAAACACATATTTTTTTTTTTCCTTGGTGGAAGGAAAGAAAATCAAGTGCATAATAAACCTTGTCAGTCATTTGCAACCCATTCACAAGACTAATCAATCACTTCCTAATCAAATTTATATCTGGAATTGACAAGCAGGACCCAGGAGCAAACTCTGGAGGTAAAAATTAAAAATTGCTAAAAGTAGAAAACAGATAAGATCCCTATTCACATATATCTTTCTAGTAGGCTTTAAAGCCACTAAACTAGAAAGCTAATCTTTAGGGCCATTTCAGCTACTTGTGAACTCTCTAAAGGGAATGAATCATATAGGTTGGAATGTCACACTTACACCTGTCTTATTTGGATTTGTCAGAAAAGCCCCTCAAGAAACACACTGTGGCCAGAAGGAGGCAGCCAAGCTCCCACAAAAAAAAAAAAAAAAAAAAAAACCCATAAGTGAAAGATGAAAAAAGTGTAATCAGATCAAACTCCAGTAAAGCTTAGTATGGCCAGACCATTGTGAGCAAGGGAAAGTCTATCTGAAAGTGAAATTCAAAGACCAGGGACCGAGAGTCAGGGAGACTGAAAACTTGAAATTACTTGTGTTTTTGTTCATGTTTGCCTTTGGTAAGAAGTCCACAGGAGGTCATGTGCCTGGGTCCTGATCTACTCAAGCTGTAGAAGGTGTCACTTTCTGTTCTCCAGGATATTTAAACTTGCTGATCTGTTGATCTTAAAATAGGGATGAGATCATCCTAAGAGCAAAGACCCTCAAAAGTAGAAGCAGAAGGGAAAGGATGCAGTGTGGGACTTAAGTAAACTGAAAAAGGCTTGATCATCAACTGACTCAATCTTCAGCTTTAATGATTAAAAAAATCCAAGAACCAAGGATCGCAGTCAGCCCGTAGAGGCTGGAAGGTAAGCATATTTTCTGCCTCGAGATTCCAGGGGAAATACAATGCAGCTTGCTCATAGATTTTAGCTCAATGAGATCTGCTTTAGAATTTAAAAATAAAGTAAAATAAATAAATAAATAAATACAATGGTGAAGGAACAGGAATTAGGAAAATGTAGATGTAACCATCTTGTTAAATAAGAAACACAGAGCCAATG